>JALKBU010000392.1:0-43511 GCA_023091735.1 Trichomonas tenax
TTATCTCACCCTTTTTAACAAAAGATTATTTAATTTTTTTAATCATAAATACTTTTGTTGCATTTTTTCATTGAAATAGAGACTTAGAGCTATTTTAATTCAGCAATTTATTTTCAAAATATATACAAATATTATGTACGAAGCAAAAACATATGTTAACAAAAATATTTGGCGGGAAAATTGTAAAAGTAACAGAAATATCATGGTCAGCAAATACACAACAGAAGTCATAGCAATAGGGGAAGTAGTGCTCCTTGTGGCGTTGCGGAAACCGCTCAAGTCCCGATAAATGTTTAATTTGATTCCAATTAATGTTACCCGTCGTATTTTATGAAAATTATGCAACACTATCAAAGAGAGATTCTATATCAGAATCAAATTATAATCAAGAATTAATAATATTATTTTCTTTATTTATTGACTTAGCACAATCCAGTGCAACTAGAATTTCAGCATCATCAAGTGCTGCGCCATTTTTATTGAGTTCCTCAATTTTTTTAAATTGCGGCAATCGCCAGGGACAAATTGGTGGGTCTGTTGCATTTTTAGGAAATAATGGAAAAAGTAATATTGAAAAAGTGTGTAGCATTCAAGATTACTCCACAAATTTGGGTTATTTCTGTAGAATTAAAACCTCCACAACACAGACAAATTTATATAAACTTTCATCAAATATCAACTGTGATACTCCGTCTTCTGGAGGAGAATGTGTAGTACTATCAAGAGGATCGTAATTCCTATCTCAATCCAATATATCGAAGTGTAGTTTTGTAGGTTTGGTGCATATCAACCTGAATATGTAGACCAAAATTCAAATGTTTCGTTTTTTGTTGTTCAAAATTGCTCCAACAGGGAACATGATCTTACTAGATTTTCGTATAAAGCATCTGTTAATATTTCAATGTCATATTTCATCCACATTAATAATCCACAATGTGATAGAGCTGTAATCGGATTGTCTGATGCATCAGGAAATATACTTATTGATAATTATGTAATATATGGAAATACTGCACAGTATACATTATGTTTTGAATCTTCAGGATCAATAACTGTTAGTAATTCTTATATTCCTGATGAATCAACAAATAAACCATCTGTTATATTTATTAATCGGAATTCGACTAAGGAAATATTTAGTCCAAAGCAAATTTATACAAATTGTTATTATACTTCAAATCTTACTAACATTTTAAATTGTGCTGCATCATGCATTTACATTGGAGATTATAAATTCCAAGCATTGCAATTTGATTTGATGATGTTTTTCTTTTAAATTAGATAAAAATTTAATTTATATACAAACAATAAAACTAATATTAATAACCAAGAGCACTTGCTGTCCTTGCAATAATTCCAGTTGATCTTTGATACTGCCTAAATACTGCAGCAGCTTGTTCTTTGTTGCAGCCAACTAAATCAAGGATCATTGGTATAAATCCGAGTCGTGTTGCTTCATCATCAGTAAAGAATTGCAAAAGGACTCTTCGCAAATAAGTGATTCTGACAATTTTATCGCTAATCATTATTTGATCATCTTCAGAGCCTTTTGGAAGAACATCAACAATTTCAAAATCTTCATTTGATAAAACAAGTTTTCTTCTAATGAATTGTTCAAATAGTTTCTTATTTTCGGCTTTTAGCTCTAGATACATTTGGTTTGATTTCTCGAGTAATTGCGTAACTTTCATGAGCTGTTGTTTTGATTCAGGAGATGATTGAATTTCATCCAATTGTTTACGGAGTTCTTCATTTTCTTTCTTCATGTTTTCCATTGCATCGTTGCTGACTGTGCTATCACGCAATGTTGATATTTGTTCTCCTAAATCATTGATTGTTTTATTCTTTTCTTGGATTTCAGTTTCACATCTTTCTTCATTTTTCATTGATCGACTGAGTAAAACTTTTAATTTCGATATTGTATCATCTTTATCGCTTAATGTTTTCTCAAATGTTTCAAGTGATTCATTTTTGAGTTTTAATTCTTCTTCAACTTGAATTAACATCAATTGCGTTCCTTTAAGTTGTTCTGACGTTTGCAAATACGCTAAACTTGTTTTATCATGAATTAAAGTTTTGCTGTCGAAATTATCAATTTCATTCTTTTGATTGTTGATAGTTTCATTTAATTTACCAACTTCTTCTTTGTATTTACTTATTTCTTCATTTAATTGCGTAATTTCATTTGTTTTCGTTTTGATTTCTTCATTTAACTTCGAAATTTCATTTTCTAATTCTTCATTAGCATTTTGCTTCTCAGCGTTTTCACGTTGACTGTTTGCAGTTAATTCCTTAATTTGCAGCTTAAGTTGGTTGATTTGGTTCTTTGCTTTTGTATTATTTGTTTCTATTAATTGAACAAGTTGATTTTGTTCACCAGTCATTCTTTCAATGATTCCTTTTTGATTTTCATATTTAGTTGTCAATTCTTGAAGTTTTGAATTCATATCTGTTTTCTGATTCTTTAAATCATCAATTTCGAATGAAAATTTATTGAAATCTGTTTGAAGAATCGTCAATTCATCAATTTTATGATCTAATTCTTCTTTTGTACTTTGATATTGCTGCTGCATTACATTATTTTCTTGTTTTTGAGACGAAATCAAATTTTGAAACGCAATATTTTTATCTGTTAAATCTTTGATCTGTTTTTGCATATCATCAATGATTTCGTGGTATTTTTGAGACTCTTTTTGTTCCTCTTCTTCATTTTTATTTTTTTCAGATTTTGCATTTAATTGTAATTGTAAAGAAGATATTGTATTTTCTTGGCTTTGTAGTTTTAATTTCAACAAAGTAAGTTCTTGTTCCAAATCTTGAATATTTTTATTTTTTGATTCAATTATTTGCGAATTTTCGGAGTTTTTCTGTTTAAATTCGATCTCAAGTTCACTATTAAGTCTGTTCTGGTCATCCAACATCGATTGAAGCGTCTGGCACTTTAATTGAAGAGCTTCAATTTCTTCATTCGTTGGTTGTTGAGTTTTTTCCGATACTTGCAGTAGTTCTGTCAATGATTGAATCTTTGTATTCGAGCATTCGAGTTCCATCTGCTTTTGTTGCAAAGATTGTTGCATTTGTGCACATAAATCGCGATATTTCTTATTTGAAGCCGACTCTTTCTCTTGGACTTTCGTCAGAGTGATGCAGATTTCCTGGAGTTTGAGAACATCCGTTTGATTCCGAATCGACGCTTCATTCAAAACACTCATTTTCCAAATTACAAAAAAATAAAACGGGGGAACTTTACTTTTTGGTTTGTCGGCCATATAAAACTTCATGGAGAGAGACACTGCTTTGCACACTCTTCTGCAAAGCTCGATATATATATGCATCAGTACTGCCTCCATATGATAGAATACACTATGACTCTAAAAAATTTGTCACGATCTAGAAATTTCGAAATTAAAATCAATCTCGTCAGAACATAGCGCCACGTCTTACGAAGAGGTACATCAGCAACATACTATGATTGCCGCCTTCAAAAGTGGTCAAAAAAACGCAATTTTCAGAACTTCAAAATTTAGAAATAACTTGAAGATGCTGCTTAATCCCTCAGATCGCAGACACTCCGCATATTGCAAACATCCTAAGCTTTATAGATTACAATTTTAATTTTTCGAGATACGATCTAGAAATGCAAAATAATTTTTATAACCTCTGCATTTGATATCACACGTATACCAGATAGGATATATCTATTAATACTATTTGATTATATTTGTATTTGGAGAGTTAATACAATTTACTTATATTTTTCTCTCAATAAAATCATCATTTATATACTACCAATAATCTACCATTCGTCTATATATTATACATTCATGTGAGTTTTTTGAAAATATCTTAAGATTAAAATTCAAAATTTTTCTTACTCCAAAATTAGTTTTGATATAAATTTTGTTTTATCGATTATACTTGCTGACTATAGACGAAATGAGAGCGAATAAACTGCCGAGTGAAAAAAATCGCGTGTTTCAGCCGAATTTACGCTTTTCGAAAAAGTGAAAAGTGTGTCCTGAGTTCCATGTCCAGTGTTCTCAGGTATATGTCTATTTTAAAAAAAGTTTTTGCATCCCCAATACTTTGGGAGAAGTGGGATCTACAATTTTTTGTGTTTGTTATGAGTTTTTGGCGTAAAAATCAACTAAGTATGCGGCACTTACGCATTTTCCAATGGTGTATTTTTTTTGGACATACGCAAAACCATTACGCACTTGCGATTCGTAAAATAAAAGTATTTTTTTTATTTTAGGCAGACAAAGTTAAAATGGCAATTTCATTAAACGGTAAATATACTTCATAATACCTCTTGCCATAGAATCAGTCATAAAATATATTACTTTCCTATCAATAATCCATAGTGCGTGTTCAATTGTAAAACTCACTGAATTTTTTGTACGGTGTGCATAATTGATAGTACGCACAGGCCAAATAAGTTCTGAAAATCGACCAGACATGTTCAATTTTTATATAGCCTACAAAGTGTGCGTACTCAGAACTATATGCACTTAAGAAGTTTGTGCGTGTTCAAATATTTTTTGCTGCAAAATAGCTATATTAATTGTGCTGCATCTAAAATATGTCAAAGCATTCAAATAAAAAATGTAACATTCAATTATGTTTTGGTGGATGATTTTACAGGGGTGGGATTGGGAGGGGCCCTCCCCAATAGAACCGAGCGTTCCGCAAAGCGGCACGCGAGGACGATTTTTTATTGAATAAAATATAACGTATTTTGCGTATAACCGCCACATGCTTAAAATCAACTCTTTTGAAAATTCTAATCCAGCCAAACAAATTGACTATATTCATAGGTTGCATATTTCTTATTATCTTGCATTTCAATTTTTTTCGCTTTTATAGAGTTATTCAAGTTACACAGCCTTGATTTTTTATTTTCCTCTATAGATTCCGATTCAGAATCGTTCGGCCTATCTATGAATTTGCTTAAATTGATCTGTACTTTGCTATTGGTCACTATATTCAAGCAAGAAACAATTTTGATACCCCAATTTTGCAAAAAAATGACGGATGTCAAAATTGTGATATGTGAGTGACTTATAATCGAAATAGAAACTTCAAACCATAGCTATAATGCTTAAATTTGATAGGATTTATAATGATGTTATTATAACATTTCAACTCATTCTCTATCTTTCTGCGCTAAACACACTCTTGCACACCCTATATTATCATGTCATCTGATCCATATCCAAATATTGGTCGAGTTCCATTTTAAAACTCAATCTCATAACAAACTTTTCCTCTCTCGAATGATTCTTCTGAAATACAAGTATACCATGGTTTCGGAAATAAAGAAAAATTAGTCCCATCTCGTTCCCATGCTGAGAATTTCTTGAAGACTATTTTGCATTGTAAATGATGTCACTTTTTAATAAGGTTACTTTCTGTCTTTAATGATGAGATATAGAATTAAAAATTTCGTCTCTTGAAATAAACATCTGTTATTAAACACACCTTTATAATTACAAAAATCTGTCAGTGAACAAATTTGTGTTATTGTGATGATGTTAGCTGTTCAAAAAGGGTTGTTTTACGCTTCATTTAATCCTTTATTTGGAAGCCTTTTGAACAAACTTAGATTTGTATTTAAATACAAATTAATAAACTCAATTTCAAAATATGGGACTGTCTCAATTTTTTATGGTTTCTTCTTCTCATGAGTGCAAGGAGAAGAGGGAAACAAAACATTCCAGATCGAACACTTTTGAAGGCTATTGCTGAAGGATTATCCAATGATAAACTTAAAAAACGCTATCATTGCGGCGGAACTCGATTACGAAATCTAAGAAAGGAAATCTTCAAGCTCACTTATGGAAATCGTATAATCAGATACAACTTTGAAAGGAAGATTCGTCATACGAAACTTTATTTCCGCAAATTTTATTATTCTGATGAATGTCGCATCGAATTCAGACCAGACAACAAAAAAGTGGAGGAGTCGAAAATCATCTGATTTGTATGCGTCAGGTGTTCACAAACCAAACAAACCAATAGAAATTATGGTATATAGTGTCATTGGCTATAATTTCAAGTCAGAACTTGTCTGGATCAATGTAAGATTCAATGCGAAAGTTCACATCAAAAACATTTAGGCTTCTCAAGCCATCGAAAGATGTGATAGAAAGCATGGACCTAGCCAATACTTTTTAGTACAAGATGGAGCTCCATATCATAATGCAGATTCGGAAATGAAGAAAGTGGTTGCAAAAGTCCGCCTTCTTTTTGGATGGTCTCCAAATAGCCAAGATCTTAATCCGATTGAGATGGTTTGAGCGATAATCAAAAAGAGGCTCGGGAAATACAGAACGTTGCCATAAACTCAACTCGAATTATGAAAAAGAGTTAATTTCATTTGGCGTCACATTCCATTTCGTACAATCAATGCTTTATTTGACCAATTTCAACGTCGTTGCGTTTATGTTATTCTCCGTCATGGAGGATCAATCAATGACTTGCTGCAGAACAAAAAGCGTGCTTTTGAAGTAATTCGTCAAAAAAGAGCAGAAGATACTGTTCCAATTTTACAGGAATATGGAGAAGATTCAAATCAAAGAGAAATTCTTGACAAAATAATGAATAAATTAAAAGATTATATTGAAATAATACAAATTCAAAATACTGTAGAAGATGGAATAACAAGGAAGATAAATGATGCATAAAATAAACGCCATAACTTTCCGGGAGTTATTGCTTCTGTTCCACAAATCGATTCAACAGGTGATGCTGCTCCACAACGCGATGCAACAGATGATGATGCTCCACAACATAATGCAAAAAACAAAAGCCGCAAAGTTCAAATTCTTCCACCTTTACCCGACGAATTCTCTCATTTCCCTCCACGTCCAATACTAACTTCACTTGTTTCAGTTGATCAAAATCCACATGTTATATACGAGAGTTTATCTAACAAGGTTGATGAGCTTCTCAATGAAATTGTTGAACGTTTGGCTGACTATACTCTCGAAGAAGATCGAAAACCAATTGATGACAGAATTGACGAATATAACCAACTGCAAAAATTGAATAATCGTATTGGCGATGTTCGCAACATAATGGTCAACAAAGTTAGCAAGAGGATTGAAGAATCTGAAAGGCTGGAGGCATGTCCTATTATACAGATTAGGATGAACATAATTGCCGAAGAAAAAACAAAATATCTTCAAATTTTTGATGAATTCAATCAATTCAAACGATCTCATCCAGCTCAAAACCACATTGATGCACAGACTGTTGCTGATATTGATCCTAAAGAGATATTTAAAAGTTTAACAAGAATGCTCTCTGCATTCGATAAGCTGCAGTTGCTTTTCGATTTGCAAGATGAGCTGTTAAGATTGAATATGATTGCTTATAATATAAGCGGTGAAGAAATTCGCGATCAGCTTCATGTAATATTATGTAACATTAAACCTGACATTCCAGTTAATATTCGCATTGATTTGCAGCACTTATTTGACAAGTTGCAAAATGAAAACGAACAGCGTAAGAATGATGCTGAAGAGAAAGAAATCAGAACAAAACAACAACTCGATGATTTAATATTTCAGCATACATCTCTTGTTGCGAATATCGATGATGAGCGTCGTCAAAACGAGAGAGAAATTGAAGATCTCGAAAAGCGCTTGTTCGAAGAAGACACATCTGATATGAGTGATGATGCGTAAGAGCAGAAATCAAGGCTGATCACAGCTGATTTATATCTTATTGTCTTTGTATTTGTTTTCAAAACATGTTTTGAAAAGTATTGATGGAAATTCATAACGTGATTAGCCAACAGATTTGACTTTTTTCTTTTTTCATAGTATCATCTACATCTCCATGCAGTAGTATAGCTGTCATTCTTGTTTGCAGATTTTGGCACACTCCTAAGGTACTAAAAAACTAAAAGTTTCAAAATATGGGACTGTACTTTTTTATTTTTTGAATGAAACGCATAGAATTTTCTATGAGTACCCTGATTTTTTTCTCAGTTCTATATTTTGAACATCAGTTAGCAAATACATTTTGAACATTTCTGGTAATTTTTATTAAATTAGATTAAAAATCGAAAGCATAATCACCCCACCGTTGTTAATGCTATTGAAAGAGTGATACTTGTTATACTGGAACAATTAGCGAATGCATTTTTGAAAGCATATTCACCATTTTTCGAAATTATGAATTATATTAACTTATAATCGTTTTAGAAGAGAAAATAATCATAAACAAATATAATACCAATTTTTGCGCATTTTTCATGCGCTTTGCGCCTGTAAAACGCTCGAAAACTCGTAAGTTTAATCATGGAAAGACATCTGCACATATTTCATTGAAATCCTTTATGCTATAAACCCGAATATTGTTTTAGAAGAGCTATAAATGATTTAGGCAATAGTTTATAGTTTACAAAGTTCTATAATTTTCATGGATTAAGTTTGTTGCGACGACTTATCGATCTAGCTGTGCTCCTGAATGATCTCGTTGATCGAGGTGATTCAATCATTCCATTCTCCAACACAGCATCACTGCTATACATGTTTGATACTCTGTTCGGAGTTCCGAATACAGCAAGTGCGTTAGGAGGTGCTCCAAGTGTCTTCAAAGCATCAACTTCTGTTATAGCACCAGAGACTTGTGTGACTTCTCTTCCGCAAGCAATACATTTCACAGCACCAACAGAAGATGTCGTATACGGATCCTGCATCATGCTATTGATGATATCCATAACATCCTGACGAGTGAGGCCCTTTCTAAGAGCGTTCTTGAGCTGGGAAAGATCTCCATCCATCGATTGCAGAGAGTTTCTCAACGTTTCAAGGAGATTTGTAATTCCACTCACATCGGGCATCGTTTCACTCATATCATTGATTCTGTCGTGCATTGAGTAAAGATATCCCTGAAGCATTGGAACCATTTGGTAAATGTAATCAACAGCTTCGACAACATCATTAAATTTGTGTAATTCAGGTAAATCTGGTCTATTTTCCCAATTTGCTTTGAATTTAGGACGTGGACCGATACAGGAGAGATCAATTTCCTTGTTTACAACTGTGTTTATCACTTCTTGTTTGACTTCTGGTTCGCGAATAACCGTTTCTTCAACTTTTCTGTTTTGTAGCTCTGTAATTTTGTCGTCATGGTCTTTTATGTTGTCGTGAATCTTCTTGAACGTGTTTACAATGTAAGCTGTCGTGTTATTCAAATTTTCACGCAAATTTTGATCGAGAGGAGCCGCTCTGTTGTTGATAGCGGCATAAGCTCCGGTCATTATTTCGAGATAATTGTTTGATTTTTGAATATCGCGAGTGTTATTATTAACGTTCGCCTCTAATATCTTCACTTTTTCTTCTAATTGTCCAATTTGTTTTTCGAATGATTCACTGTCGAACTTTGGAGTATTGCTTTGTATTTTTCCTGGTAAATTGTTGATTTCATCGTGGAATTGTTCCAATCTCTTGTTCATTGATGCTTCTAAGTCATTCAAATAGTTCTGCAAGTCACTGATCTTCTTGTCGTAGTCATTTTTGATGCCTTCTTTCATCCTATCGATATCTGTAAATGAAGGCCTGTCTCTCAGGAGCCTTCTAAGCTCGTCTATCTCCTCCTGGTGCCTATTTAGGTCCGCGGAGTGGCTGTTTAGAACCTTTCTGACGCCGCTGTCGTCAAAAGAAAAGCGAAAAAGCTCTTCCATAAATTTTTATACTTTTATATTGCGGAATAAATAAGGTTATTCGTTATTTCAAATTTTTCATCTATAATTGGAACTTTTTGCCTTAACTTTTCGAATGTCTCTATAGTTTCACTTTTCCAAATATATCTTCGTTAAAATTCGAAGGTTTTATCACAAAAAATCAAATTTGTAAAAATGTTGGACTCCTTAATCGCTAACTCCGCTGCATGAGCTTGCAGAGGCATCAATCATGTGACAACAATACAGATTCATAGAGCACATGATATCCACAACAGAAATGTTCTTCAATATCTAATTTTGTGAATTGAATCAATTTAATTTTTGACTTTACTTAGCTCTTCTCTCCTCGCTTAGTTTTGCATCACATGCCATACATCATACTACTCTAACCACACATTAAAACTCATTCCATTTCGAGACTGATATCTTATGGTATTAGATTTTCGTGGCAAAGTTCGGCATTATATACATATACACGAGTATAGTGATATATCGAACTCTCACTCCAAAATATTTTTTTTTGATTCACATACCAATTTTTACATATGACATATCATAAAGTTTATTTGTCAATAAGCATACGATATCAAAATGCTTGTTATAGCCGATTCATTTCAAATATAAACTTTAAATAACTATTGTAGTATCATTCGTACATATTTCTACACTATAGATTCATATTAATTTTCATCAAACAACTTGAAATCAACTTTGTTATCCAAGGAAAGGAAATTTTTGAATTTGAACATCTCTTTTCAATGATAATTAAAATTGAAGCTATTGCAACCTTTCCCAAGTGAATCAATTTATTTTAATAAATTTTTTATCCAAAGAAAACTTTGAGATAACAATAAACGAATTTCTGACATGGACGTTTCCCTTGAAATAAATCAGACCTGTGTGTTTACAATTAGAAAAGTTGATTAGAATTGGTTTATTTTAAATGTTGAATAAAAGAATTAAGCTGAAAACATGCAAGAATAATGATTGTGGGAACAATTTTCTCCGCTTTCTTTGATAATTGTTCTGACATCATCAGAGTTGGCACATTTTTCGAGAATAGGCAAAACTTTTGATAGGAGTGCATCATCATAAGGAGTTCCATTCCAACTTTTGATGGAAATGGTGTTTTGTGGGTAGTAATTTCTCATTTCATAATTGTCATCAACCATCACAACTTTCGAGAGATTTCTTCCGAACTTTTTTAAGTTCTTCTTGCACTTGCAGCCGCTGAATTTACAGGAATCCCTATAAAATCTGTGTGCTCGATCAATCTGAGGACAAAGAGCATCAATGATTCTGTCAGCGTAGAACTGTGTTCCTGCAGTGAAAATGAAAACCTCAAATAATTTTGTAACTTTCTCTAAAAATATCCCTACATTTGGTCGTAAGAAGACATATTCTCCGGTATCACTGAACTTAATGGATTCCACTTCAGAATGTGGAGGAAATGTTGATGTGTGTATCAATGTTTCGTCCAAATCAAGAACCAATGCCTTTCTTATTTCACTCATTTCTCGTGGAGTAACATGAAGGAACTTAGCTATTCCGTCCAGTGGGAGCTCTGGAAGTTCCCATAATGGATAGTTTGGTTGTAGGAATGAAACAAATTCCATGCCACCGAAGAATGGACACATTTATATTTTTGTTTTTATTTTGGCAGTTTTTGCGAACAATATACATAAAATATATTATAATATCACTCATTATATCAATTTCCAAAAAATAAATTTAAGGCCTATACAACGGAAATTTTCTAACAAAAAATTGAGAACATGGGGATAATGATTATCCCCATAATTGAATGAAAATAAATTTTTATCAAGTAGTATACAGATTGTGATTTACCATGGGAGTCCAGAATTTTGTCCACCCATAGCAAATCTCCACTCTGAGAATATTCATAATCATAATTTCCCTAATATATAAAATAAATAATTTTCATATAATTTATATCGAAATACCAGTAATTTCTTATAATTTGTTATTAAAATATATTGTTTAATTAATAATTAAAATTCTTATGTTAGGGATTTATTAATAATAGTTTTCTAGAAATTTGTTAAAATAAAAAATATTTTTTATATGTTATGAAAAAAATTATATATTTTTTTCTCTAATAAATAATGGAGTACTGAGGCAACCATTCAAATAATTGCATTTCAACATTTTCTAAAATGTTGGCAGAACAAGATATTCTTAATTTAACACAGCAACAATTTAATGATACTTTCATTGGTGGAAATCCTAAAGTAGATGATGAAGAAAATGTTAAATATAAATTATATACTATTTATAAAAATCTTTTGAAAATTACTGGATGTGCTCATGAAAATATTTCTGAACTAAAACGTGCCAAGAAAAATAAAGCTATAACTATCTTAAATAATATCATATTGAAACTTAACAAATGTGATTTAGTGTTACACGCTTAGGACCAATATTAAATATTAAATAGGACCCGTTAACGGGGCTGCATCCATAAATGGACATGCGTTGAGCTACGACAAATTTATAATTTGTCACGCAAACGTTTTCTAAAATATACAACTATAATAAATAGCAAAATTATTAATCCCATTTAATAAAAATCAAAATTTATTTTTGTATAATTTTTAACGTTTTAGTTTAGAAGTAACCCATGAACCAACATCCCGAACAACATCGTCAGTATTAATCATAGGTTTTCTATCGCCATTATTATTCACACCAAATTCAAATCCAACTTTTGGTAATGTTCCCTTAAGTTTATCACCGAATTGAGCACCGAAAGAATTAGCTACAGGTTTAACAACATTATCAGTTACCCATTTAAACCCAGATTTAATTCCTCTGCCAATTTTCTTAGCAACATCTTTAAGCTTTTTCCAATCCCCAAGCTATTTTTAATTATAAATAAAATGCGCAAAAATAACATTTTTGAGTCCAACATTTTTTTAAAAAGGTTGGCCGAAATTAATACCATTATTTATGTTTTTTATTTTTATTTAAAAATGAACTCGGCATTTAATACAAGGCTGGCATCAGAACTCGAATTTTGCGAATTTTTTGAGTTGAAAAAATTATGAAATTATCAAAATCTGATAAGGCAGACATCTAGCATATACATAGAAGTAGCACAGTATATAAATTTTTTTATTCAAATTCACACCAGGTTTCTCTAAGCTTCCTGCAAAAGGAAAATTTCATATCATATGGTTATATTTTTGAATAGTTTATATCAGATGCAAGTCGGCCTTAAAGAAGTTATTTTGCTTTATGATTAATTAATTTTTTTTTTTTGATTTTAGTTGATAATATTTTGATTACGAGATATGTGTCCAATGATGCTGACATCTTCATCGTCATCATGATAAGAAGTGAATTCATCAACGGTAGTCATATCATCATTTAAGACATCACCGAAGAGTTCCATTTGATTTATGGCGATGCATGGAGGCCACCCTGGGCATGGTTCGTTCTGTATCAATCTCACATATTTAGCTACATATGATTTATCAAGTTGGAACGTCTTTTCCTGGCAGTTCCTCAAATCGTAATCTTTTGTACTTTTATGAACTTCTGTCCATGTTTTATTATCATCGGAAATCTGCAATGACCAACTGTACAGGCAGCATTCAACGCAATATCCGTATTCCTCGCAGCAGCAGCCGCTATAGCAGCATCCACTTCTGATTAAATAACTATCGAGTTTAATTTTAAGATTTTTGAGAGAAAATATAATCCAAGGATGCTCATCGTACGATTTCGCACAATTTGAGCACCAGTCATACTTCTTTTCAAGCTGATCGACGATAAATTCTGGTTTTGTCATTTGATTTGATCCATTGATGTATTGCATCGATGAACCACTGACATCTATGACGATGGCTTTTTCTGAATAGTATTTTTTGAAAATTCTCATCGATTTTACGGTTGCAAAAAAATAGAATTCAAACATTGATATGTCACTTTTTATAAAAGTGTCGATGGTCAAATGACGATAAATATCATTTTGACCGCCACCCTTTAATTTATTTTATAGCCTTTTTCATTCAAACATTATGCTTTTAAATAGCATTATATTAGAATTTTATAATTTCAGATCAATGTTTAATAAAATGTAAATCTAGTGGGGATTTTCTTGTTGAAGTAAACCATTCAAAAACAAATTGTCGACCATATTGCCTTTATATTACCATGTCTGTGTACATCGAAGATATTAAAATATTGAATTTTAACATTAACGTAGATTTATTGAAAATTCTAAAAAAATTGCAACTAATTTATAATATGTTGTTAAATTGTTGGGTATAATAAAGAGTCACGATAAAGTGACGTGTTTACATGACAGTTATAAATATGTTTTGACACGTAAAGTCTGTCATTATAACAAAGGGTGTTCTATAAAGCTTGATATATTCTCTAACAAGCTTAGTAGACTCTCTAACAAGCTTGATAGATTCTCTAATAAGATTTGCAGATGTTATAAATAATTAGCAAATGCATACTTTATAAATAAACCAATTTTGCATGTCAAAATGAAATAAATTTGTCACGAAAATGCGTCACTTTTTCGTGACTCTTTATTATACCCAACAATATTTTGCCCTAAAGAGTGGCCGAATTATATTTTTTAATCTTGAGTAAAAATCATTTTAAAATATATAGATATACTTTATCACTGTTACATTCTTTAGATTTAATAGTCAATTTAGCCTAAATCTGATTCACCTCACATGACAAGCAATCCTTAAAAGTATTCAAAAAAAAATGATGTGCTTCTTAATCACAATTCCATGATATTGGACGAGATTTATGATCTAGAGAAGCAGAAAATAAAGACATCGGCATATCCTGGTGATGTTAAGGCTATGCAAAAGCAAATTCGGTCACTTGCAAAACATGTGGAAAGTGAAGACATTGAAAAAGAACGCATAAATGAAGTTAATCGGTTTTTGAATCGTATCAGTATACATGTTTTTCATAAACCGATGATAGAGTTTTGCAAAAATATTCATTCAGAACATGCTCCTGTTCAACATGATTTTAGAGACAAAAAAATTACATTTCTATTTATGTTAGTCGCTTATTTTTCAGAATACCAAAATATCATTAAATTTCATATTGAAGAACGTTTAATGACAATACAGATTTTAATATATGAAAGAAATGAAAATAACAATAAAAAAATGCCAATGTTGATATTAATGGAGTAATTCAACCATTTATTGATAAATTTGGGAAAATTTCCATTAATGAATCAATTGATGATATTTTAACTATGCATGTCGAAAAAACGGTTATGTGTGTGCAAGCGAAAGAGACCTGTGTCCAGTGTGTGTTATCATATGTAAAATCATTTTTTGTCCAATTTTTGTATTTTCTGAGATTTTTTATGTTATTTACAGATTTTAAGTCAACCGTTATGATTCAATTTATGCATAGTATACATATGTCACATTAACTAAGATTACGAAATTTTTCTTTGTGTAAGACCAAATCAAAGACACAATTCAATTTTTGAATGTGTATAAGGTTATGTTGCACCAAAAAATGGGACGATGGCTGCACACCATTCAATTTTGCCCTTAAAAGGGATAATCCAGGAATCAGACCCTTTATCACCCCTATTTTTAAACATGAATCCCAATGATGGGGCCTTCATTCCAAACTCTCACAAGGCTCGAAAACTGAGCAAACACGTGAACGAATTAGGTCTGGCAGCCAAATCTCCGGCACCTGTCCCACGATTTCCAATTTAATAATATTTGGTAATTTTAATCAATATTTTCCCAGTCAACTACTACTGAAGGATGTATCACATCCGTTCTCATTGTACATTTCCTCTTGCTTCATGTTTTATTCGACTTTTTTATTTTCATTATTAAGCATTATTCTCATTTGCACAGTAAATCAACTAATGTTATGATTTGCATCGTAATTACATGAAAATATTTTGATAAATTTACGGAAAAGTCAATTTTTATTTTTTCTCAAGGTATCAAACAATCAACGTTCTTAAAAATCGATATGCCTTACGATTAAAGCATAACCATTATACTCAGAGCTCTTTTTTTTTAATTTATAAATTACAAATTTTATATTTGGAACCTAGATAATTGATGATATTAAGACTTTAATTGTCTGCTCTAGGTATTCATCAGCACACACAATCCCTTACAGAATTTTTAAAGATCGATTTAATATCGATGATACAGATTAACCAAATTGAAGTTTTTAGGTGGGGTCGTAGACATGAATACCACATTGATGATATAGCTCCATTTTGGCTATAGAATTTATTTATTTATTTAGTGGCGGGGTTACTCCCCCTAAATATTTTGGTGTCAACCACTATTATGTAGTTACAGGCGTTGATTTTCATGGAAGTCGACATGCGTATATTTTACCAAGGTTGGAAATTCTTTTAAAAGAATAAGTTAGATGGACCACAGTCAAATATTGTATACATAAAGGATGGTGTAAAATGGGCAATTTTTGCCCTTTACAAAAAGTTTACACAGCTTAATATATTCTGTTCATATTACAATGACGGCAATAATTGGGTGATTAAAAATCATTTAGACAACACTCAAGTGAGTGGTGCAAACATTCCAGAAATTGCAACTGCCCAAGAATCTATCTTCAATCAAGACTCAAACACAGACTTCAATCTAGATGATTCCTATTATGGTTTATATATTATTGATTTTATTTAGATTATGGATCTCCGTAGAAAATATTTTATCATATGTGTTTGTTGAAAAATTATTCATTCATTAATTGTTTTTATATAAAACATATAAAGTTATTATCATTGATAGTATAGGCTATCACATTCTTGTGTAAAGATAGGAGGTGGAACACTTTGTGGCTGTTGAGAAGAAACTCCATATTGGAATAATACGTATTATATAAAGTCTGTTGTAACATTTGTTGATGAACTGGTTTCCTGAGAATTGGATCATTGATGTAGTCTCCCTCTTAATAAAGTGTTTCATTCATGGTATTCGGTAGATTATCTAATTCAATAATAAAAGAAAATAAGAAATACAATTAGAACACCTGAAATAGTAACTATAGCAGATACGTCAGTAGGACTGATATAAAGGCTTCCCCTGCATTGTTGTAGAGAAGACTATCCTGATGTCAGTCTGGAGGGTAACAATTTTTGTGGAATAACCTTATCATTTACCCATTTTTCGTATTTACAAGCTTTATGTGTGAGTGCTATCTCTATAGTGTTGTGGATCGTTCCATCAAAGTGCTGTCGCTGTCTTATTGTTCATTCTCTGAAGAATAGAATATTTTGATATTCTTTCTATCTAAAACAGAGTGACTTTTTATATTTGGAATGTAAATTCCTTCTTTATCCTCGTCAATCTGAAATAAAATGGTTTAACGCTTCTTACATAACGCATCTTAACCATATAACAAGTCTCATTTAATAATGTTTAGTATTATTTTGGAGACTTTCTTGTGTCAAACCTTCATTCAAAATAGCTCGTCACTTTTTAGATTTTTTTGACAAAGACGTTAAGTTTTTACAATTGACAAATTTCAAAATTTTAGGCGAATTAAATATTTGACAAATATAAGTCTCAAATAAAATCAAAATATTTTAACCGATTTTGTTACGGAATCTCAATGAAATAATAATGCTAATGATCAACATATACCTTGTTTAATCAATTTTCGAAATGAGTTCAGTATTTCAATGTCTTTCGTCAGTTTCGCTAAGCAAACATTACTATTCCTTCCACAGTATGCCATATATTATACCATTTCATTTTTGAACCAAACCTGAGTGCCAATTTTTTTCCCCAGTTATCAACTTATAGAATAGAATGCACATATATATAATTATTGATTTTATTGCATTCTGCTCGCTAACTTTCATCTAATTCCAAAATATTGTTAATTTCGAAATATTTCAGTGAATATGTAATTTCAATTAAAATAACAATCTCATTGAATGAAAAACCTAGTCTTTATGCAAACTATAGTACAAGCAATAGCGTGAATTCTTACTGTCCCTCCCAATCCAACACTTTTTACCTCCAGATGCCACTTTTTAAAATAAGAGTAAGGATCTCATCACTAGAAAATTGTTCTTCAAATATAAAATCAGCATAGCATTTAAAAGCTTTTACACAAAGAATTAGAGGAAAACGCTTTGAAATTGTAAAAACCTAAAATTTGTTTTGCTTGATATTGAGTAATTCGTCTAAAAACTGAGTGGAATTTTCATTTTGCGACATCCCCATAGGTGACGGTAGTCCATACATAATATTCAAGAAATTTCAGAGAGCCCAACCCATGCTGGTGATTAAATACCTAAAATAAATTGAGAAGCTCTCGCCGGATATATGGCTCAATTGCTAAGTCTTGGAAAGATAGATAACAATCACCACATGGTGCGATTCAATCAATCGCAGGCGAGAGCTTCTCAAGCTATTTTAGGTATTTAATCACCAGCATGGCTTAAGCTCTCTGAGATTTCTTGAATATTATGTATGAATTATATGGAAAATCATATTTACATCGCAATATCTGATAAAAATTCATTTTTATTTTTTATCACATTAATTTTTACTTATCTCCTGATTTCTTGCTATATTGTTGTTGTATAACTTTTTACTATCAAGTAGCGTCCCTTACAATATACATTGTTATGACGAATCATTCTTTGTTATTATGATGTTATGTTGTATCTTTGTGTAATAGATATTCTTCATCTTGTCAAATGGTCATATAAATAGTATGATATGTATATCAATAATGTTTAATTAAAACTAATCAATATGAAAGTTAGATTGCAAATTACAAATTCAGGATAACACGCAAATATGCATTAGTAATTTCTGCTGCAACTTAATTAGCATCATCTATGTTTCATGTTTATCGCTTGTTGAATGCATTGTCATAACATTAAACCTAAAATTTTCGAGGGAAAATTATATGGTTATATATTTTGGAAAAAAGTTTTATGAAGTTTGATTCTAACCTGCAACCAATAAGTGTGTTTATGCCGCTATGACACTCTGTATTGAATTTTCGAAGTAGTTTCTTGATATATAATAATCTCCAAAGCTTAGCAGCTTAGTTATTGGGCTCTCCAGTTTTTAACATGATGAGTCTTATTAAGAAATGAAAGCAATCCCGAGCTCTATAAATTCTCATAAAACCATGATATTCAAAGAATTCAATATCAATTATTTACAAATATAAAGTAAAAATCAAAAGAAATACAGACAAATTGCCAGCAAATATGAATACAATCTATAACTTTGCTGATAAAATGTCACATGCTTAGCATCAGGTCTTGAACAAATTTTCCAATATATTTGTAAATCAGAAGTGAACTTATCTCGCTTAACTTGGAATATACCATCAACAAAAAGTGAGAAATAAGGTTAGTTCACTGGCTGTCCCTTAATATTGACGTCAGATCCACCTGGAAAGAAATGAGCTATTTTAGTCCACTTCGGACCCATCTCCCTGTACTTCTCTTCGAGCAAGGCATTCTCTTCTTCAGTCCATGGCTCGTTTTAAGGCAATTTTTAAATTTCAATGAAATATTTTGGTGACAGGTATGAAATAGGCCGTAGATTACAAAAATCCATGAAAATTTCACTTTTTATAACCGTTTCTGTCAAAGATTTAGATTCACAAATAATTGCTAAAAACCAAAAATATTTTTAAATTATATATTTTGGATATGTAGAAAAGCTAAATTTATGATTTAAAAAGATAAAACTTTCTCAACAAACGCACGTTTATTTTCACTTTTTATCACAAAATGGAAACTGATCAACGAAAACTTTCTGTGTTTAGAATGGCGATGTCAAACCCATACGAAAAGGCGAAAATCGATCTCAAAAATTTCATGAAGGACACAATTCTCGACAATCCGCCTGAATTACCTGAAATAGTGAAAAAATTTCCAGCATTAAAGAAGATAGCCACACTTTTGCACAATATTCTGTATGTTTCATCACAAAGGTCTATAGATTTTGAGACAGCAAAAGACATTGAACGCTCATTTCGATTTTTATTGAATGAAAATGCAACAAGCATTGAAAATAGCATCATGTCGGAAGCATCGTTGAAGAATGTTCAGTCTATGCAGAACCTTTTGGTCCAAATTGAGAAAGAAGCTTCAAGCAGAAATGAATTATCATTAATAATTTCCGAATTACAGAAAGAAAACGAAAGACTCTCAAGCAAAATCACTGAACAGCAGACAAGCACACAAGAAATACAGACAGATTTACTCAAAAAGAATTTATTAGAACAAACAACACAAACATCGAACGATTTGTTATCTATCGGAGATGTTTTGGAAATGCAGTGTCTGAGAGAAGAGAAGCTCACACAAAATATCGTCATTGACGGAATGAGAAAGTTAATGAAAAAAACGATAGATAAGAATAATCAATTAACGCAGCTCGTTAACGATCTCGAGTCTCAATGCAACTCGTTGAAAGCTGAAATACACGATAGAAATACTCAGATTCAAACTTTAACATTTGAACTTAAAAAATCTGAGTTGGATGAGATTAAAAGAGCTAAGGCTGCAGCGCCGACATATAGCAGTGATGAAATTGCTAAATACAAAGCATGTGTCGATAAAATTTACAAGAATTTCGAGAATCAAAAAGATGAGATAAAGAAGTTGATTTTCGCTAGAAATCAGTCAAGGGTTGTCATCCATAAGCAGAATAAGCTTATCAATGCATACAAATCAATGCTCAATTCGCAGAATAATTCGAACATTTCGCAAATTGCAATATTAAAAAAGCAATTACAAGAAGAAAAGTCGAGCAACGCTGATCTTAGGCGTAAGAATGATGAATTACAGATATTGCTCGAAAAACAAAATAAGATTTTCAATTCTATCAAATCAAATGCAAATGAAGATCTCAAACTTGAAGATTTGCCACAATACATCGAAAGAAAGCAGAAACATGCTGAAGAAGCATTTGTTATCGACGACTTACGATGTCAACTTAATGAAAAGCAATCGACAATCGATGTCTTAACAAGAATGTTCAGAAATATCTTCGAGAATAACTCGACTTGGGATATCCTATCTTCCAATCAGGCTTATTCTAATAAATCCAATATTCAAATCCAAACAAAGCTTCATATTATTCTCGAATATATGAAGTCCAACAACATCCTAATCAATGTAGATAAGGAAAAGCTCATCAAAGAAAATTACACAGATTTCGAGAAAATTATGACTGACACATTATCATCCATGTGTCAGCAGTTCTCTGAATGTGTTTCCTATGTCACGAAGATGTCCATACAGTCAATGAACAAACTTGGATTCGAAGGCAAACTCGTAAATCAAATTCCTGCTTTCGTCGATGATTTACTTCTTCAAATGAACAATGCTTCATCAGAGTTCAAGAAATTGCTTGGATTGAAGGACTTAGGAGTTCCAACATCGCCAAATTCATTATTATTGTCGAATTGCAATGAAGCAATGAAGTTTATTTCTTCTGTTGATAAAAACTTGAAGCAATATATTCCTGGATCAAAAATCACATCAATTCCATTGAATGTCGCGAATTTGATCACTGATTTGAAACACGAGATACAGTCTGCCAACACTAACTTCTCTGGCATCAAGGAAAGCATTGAGAAAGAGAACAATAGAAAGATCAATGAATTGCAAATTCAAGTTGATGACTATAAAGAAAAACTGAAGATTGCGAAGGAAAACATGAACAATGAGAACAAAATCAACACTGGTGTTGTTAAGATGATGTCACTTGATAAATCAAAAGACAAGAAGATGGATTTCAAGAGCAGTCAGTCTTATGATGATCCAATTCTCACGACAACAAGTGACAGCGAAATCATCCAAAACTCGCCTGAAAACAACTCTCTTATCAAAATACACAACAATTATGAGCTATAGAGTAACATATCTTTTATCTTGACCATGAATATTTGTTTAATTTATATTCCATGTTATCTTTATTAGTAAATATATTTTTATCGATGAATTGATTTTCAATTTTTTCTAAATTACGTCGTTTTGATCATAATCATAACTGAATCATACTCTCGTGAATGGTTATTCTTAGAATTCATTGATAATTCATGAAAATGGAAATTGAATTTATTGAATATCGAGAAACATTGTAGATTATTACATTCATTAATATACAATGCTATTGTTGATGATTTTGTCTAATACCCTTTACTTGTATATTATTGTTACAATACAATGATAAGCTAAAGAAAATTGAAATAAATGAAAACGAATACAAAATTACCTTTGGAAGATTTGCTATGCGTCAAAACATATTAGTTCACGTGTTTTAATATTTGTCACGAAAATAAAGTATATATATTAAAGAGAAGACTCAATAATTTCGATATGGAATAATTTTTCGATATATCATTACAAAATTATTTAATTTATTAGAGTAAAAAGCTCCTTAGGTGTTGAAATAAGGGAGATATCAAAATTTAAGTTAAAAAGTCATAATATGACAATTATAACTTATAAAAATTCGACTAAATAGAGTTATATAACAGTTTATCCGATAAAAAACAATAAAACAAAACTCAAAAGTGAGGATCACAAAATTTAAAGTATTAAAAATAGGCATAAATCTGAGTCCAAAATATGTTGTAAAACGAGATTTGTAAAAACGAATTCAAAATTGTAATTCAAAACAAAAATGTTATTAAGAAATCTCATTCATAGATCTAAAATCTAAAAAATTTTAACTATGAACGATAAACAATGAATAATTAATTTTAATCGACCGAACGGAGCTTTTCAAAAAATAAAATTGACGAAATTTGAATAATGTGAAAACCCCTCTAAAATCTTATTTTTAGAAATATCATTAAATTCAAAAATATAATCATGTCACTTTTGTTTACAATATAATCACAATATCATTTAGAGTAAAGAAGGGAGAATATTTAGTGTCAGATTAATTGAAAGGATATTGCGGTTAATTTCAATGGTTATAATGAACGTTGAAAAGTTACTTTGGTTATATAATATACGGAAGAATATAATTGGGTAAAAATTGAGTTTGTGAATAACGTGCTTTTTAAAAATGTTAAGCGAGGAAAATTACTGCAACTGCGGCGGCATTGTCATCACAGGCGAATACATCATCGAAAACGATATCCAAGAGAGTAATTTAAGTGTCTTGCAGCTCGTTCAGAGCAATTTTACATCGATTTTAAGGTCTGAGATCAATTCCATCGTTGTGAACAAACTCAGCGAAGTAGACATGATACAGACACAGAAGAACATGTACGATCTCGTTTGTAGGAGCTGCAAATGCGGTTTTAGAGTTATTATTGGAAGAGATTACTGTTATTCGTGTTTTATTGATGATTGCAAGATTCAGGCTTCCAACCATAAGGTTACGTTCTTCAAGAGAACACTTTCGAGCTTCTTCCCTATTAATTTGAGAAGATTCGTCACAGAAAAGAGAATTTCTGGTCAGGCAAGTGGCGTTGTCAGCGTCAAATCAGAATTCGCTCCAACAATGACTCTCAATCCAAGTCTTCTCGATAACTTTGAAGATGAAGATGAAGACATCGATTCTTTGTCGTTCCATTCAAAACAGGACTACATTGTTGGCTCTTACACAGACCAGTGGATCTTACCACCAGAGGCTTCGTTTTGAATTGCAAATTTCGACGTTTTTAGTTAATCATGTTAATTTTATGTATAGATGTAATAGCCGATGGACTTGGCTTTTAGATTATAAGTTTATGTGCGTTTATGTTGAAGCAAAAATACCTTTGATTTTCGACCTTTGCACCCACTCTGAGAACATAAAAAGTACCCAGTTTCACAATACTTTAGCCACAGGTCTAAAGCATGGAGTGTCAGGAATTTTGATTAAAGTTTGGTTGTTCGAAACAGCGTTGGTGCATTTTTTCCTCTTTTGAGTCACCTTTCTGTAAACAAGATTTTTAGTGTCACCATTGAATAAAAATGGTGAATCTTTAATTGTGTTGTAGCGGTTTAGTTAATGCTAAAGATTATATGTGCCATTGGATCAACTCCTGAAAAGCCTTTTTATTTTTTTTCTTTTTCTTTTGTTTTTTTGTCGAAAAAAAAAATATTTTAAATTCCATGAAATGCATTATATATAGGATATACGTGGTACAGTGATGTCAAAAAATACCATATCCTGCTCATTCGGCAGGAAAATTATAGATTGAAATTTATTATTAGTTCATTTATCATGCCTTTAATTGAATATCATTTCTCCATAGTTAGTGGATACTATTTATATTATGAGTTAGAATGACTCAAATATGCTGAAAAATTTCTCTGATCAAAACAAAAGATTTATTTTTTCAAACATTTAAGAGGAAGAAAATGAAATCCGAATAATGACTTGGATTTTATATTTATTACATAATGAATACTGATTGAGCAAATCGTTAAAATAGACATTTTCAATTTTTTTCATTCATTTTTGAAAAACGTTAGATTAAGGAGTATTACATAGTGAAAATGTTCCATATTATGAAAATATTTAATTTCAAATACTACCCAATAAATTACATTAAAATTTTTACTAAGTTCTGATATGATAATTTATTTATATATTGCTTTAGTAGTTATAATTAAGCAGATGATTCCTTGTATGATACTAATAACAATGAGAGAATTAAATTAACATGAATAAGCGTAATCATCATTATTTTGTGAAAATCATCAGTAAAATTGCAACGTTTTGTTGGATTTGATTGATGTTCTGTGTATGAAGGTGCTAGAATTCGCCTGTATTTTGCGATTCTGGACTCAAATATGAGAAATTATTGTTTTTCGTGATTGAATAGTTTTGGACCTAAAATTATTAACGGTATGATAATATTTTTATTACAGAAGTGGATAGTGTATACAATTTATTTGGATAATTTGAAGTCAAAATTAATGATCATCGTATGAATTTTTGAGATATGAAGAAATTACGTAATTTATGAGCTGATTTTTTGAAGTTTATTGGTACTAATGTATTGCATGGTATGCGTTAATTCATGCGGAAAAGCCTCAGCTAGCAGTTTACATATGAGTTTGGGGTAAACAGCGTTGAACCATCCATTAAAAAATGAATCTGACAATATGACATGTAAACACCCCAAAAGGCAGGGGGAGTGGCTAAAGTATTGTGAAACTCGCTAATTTTTTTGGTAAATTGAATTTGAATAACTCATTGATTTCAGCTTTACTCTAGTACGGTCACTTTCGCTTCTGGTATTGAAAGCGGAATAGACTAATTCTGCTTGACTTTTCTTTAAAATGTTAATCGTCCTTATTTATATAATGTGATAGCATCTTTATTCAAGTACTTTTGGATTTCCGTGGCCCTTTAAAAGTGACTTTTGGTGGGCTTCCGGAATTATTCTTTAATATTTGTTTTCGTTGATGTTTTTCTTTTTAGATGTTTAATAGATTGAGGAATTCCTTTGTGATTTTTTTGATATTTTTCTCAGTTCAATTCGATAATACTATTTTTAAAATGAAAATATCAATAATATCATTGATGAATCGATTTTCAATGATGAGTTTATACTAATTTTAGGGTCTTGTTTGATATAATATCATTTGATAATTCATCTGTTACATTGGCAATGAAAAAATGAAATTAAAGTAAAACATCATTAGGAATTTCTTATTTATGAAAAATTATATATGTTTTAAAAATCAAACACATGATATAACGAATTAAATCTTCACATTTCAAATCATTAAATTATAAACCTTGCATTAGAGATTAACTATGATAATACGTTTCTATACATGCATGAATTTATATGTTTTCTATTCACAAAATGCTTATATTAGCAATATTTTTGTCAATAAATTTACATTTATAAATTAAGATTATAAATAACGAATCACTCTCTAGTGTATAGATTGTATAGTCCGAAAGCATATATATTGAAGGAGTGATAACAATTTGAATTGAAGAAATGAGAAAAATAAGAATAGCAAAATTTGTTTCAAGGGTTATAAAAAATAAAGAAGGGGAAGGAAATAAATGGTGGAAGAAGATTTAACGCAATTCTACGAATACATCAAAGATCACAACTCCATACATCGCTTCGTGAACATTGTCACGAAAAACGAGGAAGTGAGGAACCAACCACAGATTTCTTTTGATGATTACAGGAAAAAAGCGCATCAAGAGTTTTTAACGCAATTAGAGAACTTCGAGTACAAAATAAAGCAACTAAAGTCCAAATGTTATATCCAGGCAATAACAAAACCGAGTTACATTCCTCCTTCAATTTCATTAGTATATCACGAAATTAGATTTTTCGAAGATTACATTAACAACTATACGACAACACTCGACCGCATTGTAGATAACTGCATAAAAAGCATCATTAATCTTTATCAATCAGAAAATTTGATTCCAAAATCTTTTGTCCTTACATTAGAAACAGATAAGTTTAAGCACTACATAGAAAGGAAGAAAGCAAAGCTTGTGGTACTGAAAAAATACCATGCTGAGCTTGCAGAAAAGCTCAGGAAGAAATGCGCGATAAAAGTCACTCCAGAAAACACAATACACGCAATTGAACAGATTCTTCAAGTAGTCCATCCCTCCTTTGATTCTTCACTTGCTTTCTTTTGCCCGCATCCAATTCAAGATCAATTCGAAAATTTATTATTTCATCCAGACATCTTTTGTGCTGATCAGGTATCGAAGATTTTGACACAGTTCAGCAAAATTTCACCAACAGATTTCGTTTTTTCGATTGTCAAACTTGTTGAACACATTGGAAAGACAATAGAGAAAAATGACTCTTTTGCACTTAGTGCTTTGATTGGTCTCTGCTTCAGGGCCTTTTTCGACAAAGTGTATCCTGAAATTAAGCTTTTTTCAGTTCCTGAATTGTCGTTCGATTTGATATTGACATTGAGGGACTATACTGTTGGCGACATAGATCCGCCATGGAAATGCTGTCCAAAAATGAATAGCACAGATAAAATTAGAGAAATTTTCAAAAATGACGTTCATTACTCATTAGCCGTTGAACAGGCTGAGTTTATGTCCTTCTTCACGAATCCACTCGATATACTTCATCACATGTATCACTCACTCGCAGAAATAGAAAAAGCTGCGCATATCTATGGCGGACACGATTCATCGCTGATGTCCTTTGATGTTACATTCGGTCTCGTGTTGTGCGTCTTATTGAGTGGTGATATCCCTGAATTAATGAGAATTGCTATGTTTACAGATCAATTCACACCAGAAATCGGTCTTTGTCCTGATTTCGAGTTTGCAAGAGCCAAGCTGAGCACCGCTTCAGTTCATTTGCAGAACAAAGCGCAGATGAGGCTCAGTCAGATTGCAAATCAAAAGTTGGAGAAAGAAAAAGAAAATAAATAGATTGTTTATGTTTAATCAAACCCTTCTCTTTTTATACGTTCGTTCTACAGCTCTCTTTTTGCTTTATTTTATGTTTTTCAATTTTGTAAAAATCCAGAAAAAGGAAAAAAGTTATTCAAAATTTGCTTTTTAGTATTATATAATTGCCAAAATGAATTTTTGAATTTTTGAAAACCCTTTATTTTTAATACTCTATATATGCAGATCATTAAAATTCAATAAAAAGAAAATCATGAATATGAATTCGAATATAGAGTTTGTTTAGCCAGTATAGTTGTATTTCAAAATAACATAAAGAGTTATGAAGATTATCAAATTGTTAAGCTTATAAATCAATTAATTAAATTCATGATAAAAAATATCGAAAGATTTGACATGTTCTCACATACAAAGCTTATTTGGAGGGGATAAAAGTGAATGAAGAAGCAATCCAAATCCCTTTCTTAGATGAAGGAATTCAGTGCATTTTGAGGTTGGTATTCCTTGACCAATAAACATAACAACGCAAAAACATCGTCCAAGGCATGAAGATACTATTTTTTCGGGACTGTTACTTTCGAATTTTAACTTATAACTTTTGTAAAACTAAAGAGAATCCAATTCTTCCTAAATAATTTAATAGTGTTGACAATGTAGATAATATATCTATGTCTAAACTGCTTAAAAATATTTATTTATCTATTTCCTATCTCGGCATGATCTATAGAAATTGATTATCACAAGATTGAAGTGAAATGCTCAATTTTGAAAATAATCGTTTTGAAAAATAAGAGAAAATTAAATTTAAATGCGAAAATTTGAATATATCACATATGAAAATGACGTTTTTAAGACCAAAATAGAGCCACAAAATAAAAAGCGCCCAGATTCGTTTAATCAGTGCTATATACATTGCTAAGGTTATGTTCGACTTTTTTGGAATGTTTTTCTTGTAAACCATCATTATTGATTTGAGAAAAAATTTTGTGAATCTCATTCAAAATTGTAAAACAGGGTTAGGTTGAATATATAATAAATATCAATATTATGAAGAAAAATTTTCTTATTTTCAATTTTTAATTTTTTTAACTGATATGAATAGAGAATATAATGCTTAACCAGAGCTTTAATTATTTTTGAAAATTATTAAAAATCGAAAGAGAAACGAATCGATATTTAAAATATAGTATTACTATATGATATCAAATCATTATTAAACAAAAAATTCAGTTTAAAAAATAATATTCAAAATAAACCCGAAAAACAGTTGATTTATTTCCTATTAATTCATATTTCGTGAGAATTTTACAAAAATAATTTTGCAATTTAAAAATCGTTTTTCATGTTAAAAATGGATATAAAATTATATGTTGGTAATCATTTTACAATTATTTTTGATTTTAAATTGAAGGATAAAGAATTATGAGCGATATTGAAATCATAGGCACAATGAATATAGTATAACCAAATTATGATGAAATTTTTGAAAATGAAAAAATTGAGAACTTCAGTTTGTTTATTTTCAATAACTCATATTTTAGCTCTCGTTATAACATCATCTGATATCAAAGCAAGAATACATTATGCTTCAGAGCCTTACATGTCGTTAAGATATGGCAAAGTTAAAAAAAAATTTGAAAAAGATCTTCTCATATCCAAAAAATATGTTTTAATTCTCGATGCATTCAGTTCCCATCATCATTCGATAGAACAGCATTTCAATATAAAGATAATGATATTATGATTCCATTTTCAAGATTCGACAAAATTGTCGATTGTATTTGTTAATTATAAAGATATTATGTTTATTAATAATCATCATATGTTTGTCTATTTGATTGAAACAGCTTACAAATAACATCATCGACAGCTTTTGCGTTGTATTGAGTTCCTATCAATAATGGAATCATATAATTTTTCTTCGACAGAACAACTCTCTCCTGATTGTTGCTTATTAATTCGCAGCATTTGCCAATGAATGAACAGTATGAAATTAAAGATTCTTCTTCGAAAGCGTTCACGCTAAGAAGTTTGTCGACAAATTTCAAGAATTGCCGGTATTTGGCATGAAATAAAAATGGATTAACTGAGATCAAAAGCTCAAAAGATTTGAATAATAAACCAAATGTTCTTGAACTGAGATTATTTTCTTCATCAGTGAAATCAAACTTCTCAAAAACCAATCCATAAGCATTTAAAATCATATCAATGCATTGATCATTAATGAGTTCTTTTCGATACTGAAACACTCTCAAGAATGTATTCAATGCTTTCAGGAATATTGGAATTTGATCCATTCTGCATTCTTCATTTAACAAAGGTTGAAGAATCATTGTAAGAGATTCAGTTGATTTCTCGAAATTCTCGGAATATTCAAATGCATAAGCTGCGAAGTTTGTTCCTTGATAAATAACATTTGGTTCTCCTGATTCAAAGCAATTTGTTGCAATTTTAAATATATCTTGCTCTAATCTGTTGTATCTCAGATAATCAAGAATTAAATCATTTGTATCGAAATCGCAACATTCCAAAATATTGTTAATGAATTTTTCAACAACATTTTTTGTTGTCACATCAATCAATGGTTTTCTAATGATTACTTTGCTAACATTTAATAAGTAGTTCTTTTCTATCATATCATCTTGTGATAATTCTAATCCTGGTATCAAAAACGGTTTCAACTGTTTAAACGTTGTCACTAAAATTTCATTGACAATGTTTGCATCGAGATAATCAAAAACTAATGCCAAAATATCAGGAACTAAGTTCTTAACGGACATTTCACTTGATTGATAAATAATCTGGAATAAGTCTAAAACAATGGAAATGTTTTCAGGAATTGGATTATTACGACTGTCTTTCATCAAATTTTCATGCTGTTTTATTATATTAATAAATAAATTTCCTGTTAAAACTGCTAATTTTGGATGATAATTGACCTGTTCTATAAATAATTTGCTGAAATTTTCTAAATCAATCTTGAAATTTAATGTTTGCAAAATAGTTAAACTCAATTCTCTCATCATTAAAGAAGTCGACATTGAAACTTGCCAAAGGAAATCTATTTTCTGTGCCAATATTTCTTTAATGTTTGGAGTTTGATCTTTAATTGATGACAAAATAAATAACATTGCTGTCTCTAAAAACGAAGCATTAAAATCATCGATTGAAACTTCATCATGTAACTTAGAAATAATAAAATTCACCAAAGATGGATAAATCTGAACTGATTTTTCAAGAATGAGCACAACTAAATAGAAATTAGGATAATTATCTTCATCCAAGAAATCTGGAGTGAATTCTGCGGATGATAGAATTGCAAAAATAATTTCAATATACTGCAAAATAAATCTGTTCAAGAAATCTCCAATTTGAAGCTCTTCAATTTGGAATTTCTTCAGTAAGCGAGAAGACCTTCCCATCCTCTGATTTAATGCTTTGTTGTATATCTTGAAGTTGTCTGCTCTTTGTTTTATTGAAAATATGTAAATCGTGATTTCCAATAATAAATGCAATGTTTGATTTATAATTAAGGGATTTTCTGATATAAGAGAGTTATATAACAAGTTATTAAATGCACCTGAAGGAAAATATGGCATTAAATACGTTGATTTAAAGATTTGGAGATTGATTTGCAAAATTTGGAAAATGTAATCTTCTGAGTTATTCTTTGCAGCTTCAGTGATCCACATAAACAAATACTTCATGAAATTATCATATATTTCATTATTTTTATATAAATCGAGATTTAATGCATAAATTGTATTCAATGTTCTAAGTATTATAAAAATATTATCAATAGGAACTGTTGGATTTTGTAACAATGATACAAGAAAATCATGAAATTGCAAAATGAATTCGTTTGGAATTTTATTTGTGTATTCGCAAATGGTTTGCACCATTTTTAATGCGTTTATTTTAATATCTATCGCGTATTGATCATTTGAAACTATATTGAAAATGGTTTTAAAGACTTTTTCGAAATGTAAATATTCATAATCTAATATCATTCCAAGAATTATTGATGCATGATTAATAAAAGAACTGCTTTCATGAGATAACGAGTTTAAACATAATTCTACTAAACAATTTTGGAGATCTTGATCTAAATTATGCCAAAGATCTTTAGTAAGGGAGTATGTGTATTCTTCCGAAGGCTTCAAGAGTTCGTAAAGTATAATGATGGCCATATTTGATAGTGCTGGCGATTGATTTTCTTTGATGAAAATTATTAATTGCGATAAAAACTCTTGGGGTTGGTTGCATCTCATTTCGTTGAAGAATTCATGAGCACTCGCAATGGCTTCGTTATCAGGAGTTGTTGCGTTTGTTAAAAATTCTTCCAAAATAAATTTATTTATAAAAAGCCAATTTTTGTTTTCTGAAGAATTCTTTTTTACACAGATATGTTTTTTATTAATATTTATAATATATAACAAAAATAATTATTGTAGCTTTAATATGAATGAAAAATGGCAATTAATTAAAACTGAAATGAAACAATATTTTTTTTTCCAAAATGAAAGGGGGTGACACCAAAAGCCTGAGGAGGATATAGAATATATTCATGCCAAGAAAAGACTATATCTGGAGAAACATAAGTTGAATAGAGATTATGCTTGTTATTTTTATTGAACCACATAATGCTATTTCAAAGAATCTCATATCAATAAAATTTGGAAGAATTTTCACAAATATAGTCGCAACCTGATCTTCTGTCAATATATATTAAGAGTTTAGCAAATTCAGTATTACCTAAATTGCATGCATATGCAAGTGATGTATCAAAATCACATATTAATATGAACATATTCATATAGTGAAGGATTGATAGAGCTTTTGAAATCATCTATTATTTCTTTTAGAGATCCTGGTAAATTATTTTTGATGCATGCCTTTATAAGGCTATTAAGAGATGACTCATCATTTTTCTTGAGCTTTGGAATTAGAATTCTTGCAAATTCAATGTTCTTATGATTGGCGCAATATTTGACATATCTGTAGGTAACTTCGATGTTTGGCAAAGCAATAAGATATGAAGCGATTTCAAAATAGCCATGTTTCAAGGCGAATGTAATGGCACTCATACAGCTAGAAGAAATATTGATATCTGCGCCTTTGAAACAAGTAATTTGACAACATCAAAATGATTCCTTTTAAATGCTGCAATAAGAGGTGTTTCACCAAAAAATAGATAATTGAAAGATGAATATCAATCAAAGTAGGATCATCTTCATAAAATCTTTCTCTAGAAAAAGGAGATTTAGCATTGATATCCGCTCCTTTATCTATAAGAAATTCAACCATTTTAATAACACCTTTCTTTGAATATTGCATTAAAGAGAAGCCATCATAAATATATGATTTGATATCAAAACCATGTTCAATTAGAGATAAAAAGACATCGTTGTAGCCTTTTTTGATAGCAGCCTTCGCTGCCAGTTTAAAGTCTTTGAGCTTAATATGTTACAGCAGATATAAAGCAAATTTTGGATAATCGAAGTAAATGTATTTCGCAATAATTTCTTCAAATTAAAACATGAAATAATCTTTTGAAATCATGTTCAGATCAATTATATAATTGGCGATGCTACAGTACAAATAGAGCTCTGAAATGCAGAACACAGTGAATTCATAGTACATATAATCTTTTGAACAAAGTATCGCAGAAACCGCTCGAATATTGCAGCATTTTGTAATTTCTGCTTTATCTAAATTGTCGATTTCATAATTATCCAACAGCCAGTCTGCAATTGCATTTTGATGCAGTGCTATAGCAAATGCCAAAAAGTTATTAAAGTTGACATTATTTTCTTCACAAATGTGAATAATTTCACTATTTCCATCCATTATTGCAAAGAAGTTCATTTCTGGTTCCTGTTCTTGCAAATGCTTTCATCATCGTTATTAATTCATCTTAGTTGCATTTGGTAATGTATTCTTGCAAATCTATATCTTTTATATCAATAAAAAAACGATTCATCATTGAGTTCATTACAAAAGGGTGAGTGTTCGATATATGTTAAGCAAGGAATTGCTTCAATTATTCTTTCTTGCATTTCGCGATCAATTCTATGAATCATTGTGTAATAAGCTGTAGAAAAAGACACAACATATTCAAGAATTCCATCAGTAAGAAGATTTGATAATGTTTAAATGTTAGTTTCGAAATTCTCTTGATTTACGTTATAAATCAATTCTTCAATCTGCTCATATATTTGAAGTTTTTCCGGAATTGCAACATCACATAAATTAATTATTCTTTTCGGTTTATCCTCATCAAAAAAACTAAACATTTTTGTTGAGTAATATATAACTTCAACCTGAGTGAAATCTGGTAGTGATTGGGGAGAAAAATTTTTGTTTTCTTCAATTGCTGACATGAAAAATTGAAAAGTGACTTAATAATGACAATTGTCAAAAAGCATTTGCTGAAGCAATCTAATGAATTGCTTCATTTATCCAAAAGGTAGTGTTCTAATTGGACTCTTTGACATTGTTTATAATAACTCAGCAGTTGATTGTGAAGTCGCAAGCAGAGCTTATATTGATGAATGATGGATTATTTGAGCACTTCAAACCTAACGCCAGTATCAATGCCACTCTTTACTATTTGGTACACAATCAATGTTCCCAAAACAAAGAAGATAAGTTAATAACATTTTTGAAATTTATGTTGTAATAAATAGTAATATAAATGAATTCGCTTTTACTATTTAAATCTCAACCGCAATATTGCTTCTAAACACCTTAGAAATCAATAACAAGTTTAGGCTATGTTTCATCGATATTAGTTAATAAAACCAATACTGGAAATTGAAACTTCTTCTTTTGCTTCAATGATTAAATTGAAATACTTTGCATCTTCATTGAATTGAATTGGAATATTCTTTATTTGTTTAGCTGCCAAATATGACTCAACTATCTGTTTGTTCCATTTATCATTTTTCTTTTCAAACCACATCGATTTTGGCTTTTTAGCGAAGTTTGCTGTGAATCTTACAGATTTATCATTAATTGCCACAATATCTTTAGATTCGTAAATGAAAGTTTCTTGATTTTCTGTAGTATAAACACAACATCTATAATTCTCATTAAAAAATGACCTTTGATCACTAAACATTTTGAAATATTTTTCTAATTTTTGAATTGAATCTTTTGTGGTACATACAACATAATCTCTATATCCAATGTAACCATTTCTTAGATCATCCATGACCTCTGGTTCTTTTTCATAAAAATGTAATTTTTGAAATTGTTCATTGAAAAAAGTAATATATATATTAAAACTAACAGCCTTTGATATTTTGAATGCATACTCAATGTGTAATTGTGCATTTCTTGATTCAGGAACCCGAAAATAAAAATTTGATGTTGCAATTGTATTTTGGAACTTTAAACTTTCACCATCGAAGATAACATATGAGTTAGTATGCGTGAATGCATTGAAATGCATGAAATTGTATAAATAAATGGCATAATTGTAAATTTGTTGTTGATCTGATGTAATATCTGGCTGTGTAGCTCTTGCAACCTCTTCCTCGTACTGCTTTTTCTCCTTTTCTGATAAAAAATCGCCAATTCGACTATGAACTTGTTCAAGATCGACTAGTAATTGGTTATAGCCATTACAAATCACTTCGACATCTCTCATTTCTTTCTCTAAGTATATTTTTGCTATATACTTGTCGCTGTGATGTTTATTCATAATCAATAATAATTTTGTTTTGTGAAAAAGATCGAAAAGATCATAATTTCCGATTCCGCTTTCAATAATTTTCGATGCTATATCTAAAACCTGTTGATCAGTCTCTGCTTTTGATATTTTTTTCTTAAAATTTATCCTCAAATTTGCTTCCATTAAAATGTCAAATTTTTAGATTTTCCACCATATTTTTTTGAAATAAGCATAAACTTTCTGATTAAGAACTAAATAGTCATTTAGATGCAAAATTTGAATGTTTTGAGCAATGCTATGTAAATATAAATGCATTTATCTGTTTGACCTCGCCACCTGTTTAAATTTAAGACGAAAATGTTTCATTATAAACAACTAAAAGAATGGATGTTTATAAATTTAGATTCACCTATATTAGATGCTTCAATCAACACGAGCTATCACGCCTAAATAATCAATCGAGTGCAAGCTATAGGTAATTTTTTTAAAATGAATTTTAGTACATACTATGGCAAAACTGCGTATTTCATTTTGCTCCATTATCAAGAAGAAGTTTCCTCTTTTGTTCTGATTTAGCAACTGGATTCTTTCATAAATTAACATCAACATGTTTCACTTTAACAAGGTACTCAGAGATATCATAATAATCTTTAAATGATGCCCCATATAGAAGTGTTCTCTTGTCACGCGTTAAACTTTTTGGAAGTTTACAGAAATATTTAACAGCTTCAAAGTTATTTTGAATCACAGAGTAATATAAAGGGAAAACCGAAAATTTTCCTCCTTCTGTTATATTCACACCACAGAAAGCCATCAATTTGACAAGTTCGAAGTTATTATTATATCCTCCCCAATATACTTTATTAACAGGCCAGTTGTTCATCACGTTATGATATCCATCGTTTATCGCATGACTAATAGTTGAAATATCATCCTCCTTTGCCATCTTTTCGAACGTTGCGTAAATCCGATCGAAATTTTGATCATCTTTAGGAATCAGTTTCAAATTTTTGTAGTTTTCCTTCTCATAATTTCCTATTGAATCAATTTTTATTGCAAATTCACCTTTAATATACTTTCCAATAGCTTCAACTTTTGACTTGATATTGTTTTCGATCAATTCTGTTTTTGTGTTCAAATTTTGATGAAATTGAGAAACAATTTCTTTGATTTCGTCTTTGTGAGAGGGTTCGATCGGAATGTTGTGATCACAAAATTTGTCAAGGAAAGGATTTTTGAGTACTTTAGAGACAACACGAATGCTTTCAATAGCTTTTTTGAGATCATTTTCGTAGACAATAGAAACTTGTTCAAGCACAATAATAGCAAAATTTTCTCATAAGTCTAATCAATGGTTTCTTTTAGTTTAACTTGAAGTGCTATCATTTAACTCAATGCATTTCATCAAAGAAGACGATTTGAGAAGGAAACAAATTTCCTGCAACATTATGACGCTGAATTGTTTGGAACATTTGCACAAGAGCCCAGATATGAAGTTACGTAGTTTGAAGAATGAATCCCATATGAATATAATGTAATTTACTGAACTGGTAAATAGCTTGAATTCATTTCGAGTTCCAAAGTTTTTATATTTTTTAATATATCTAATTTTATGAACCGTACTTCTTTCATAACTCTTAGATTTCCATAATTAAGATTATTTTCAATTACTGAAATATTATAATCGTTTGATAATTATTTTGAAATTATATTATTACTGTAAGAATGTACTAACTAAGAAGGCATACATTCCAATAGGTATAGCTGATAATGTGAAATCATAATTAAAGAATTGAGCACAATTAAAATATATCTTGACCTTAGAAATGGTTTTGTTCGATATAAACAGAAAATTTATTTCTAAAAGTCAATACTGATATTGTAGCAGTGATCAAAACCAAAAATCAGCAATTAACGTAATTTCCTAAAATCAGGATATTGGGCCATAAAAACATGATAAAATGAAAGAAAATCAAAAGAACATTTCATTTATAATGATAAAAACACAATCTATTTTTAAAAATAAAAAATGGAAAATCGAGAAAGTAACACTGATTTCAATCTCTCAGGTGACGTCGTTTCGATATTAAACTACGATCCGATGCATCCGAAGAAGATAACAGAGAAAGCTTCTTTAACAGCTATGAAAAATTTGTGTATTCTCAAATCTGAACTTAAAATGCCGAAGAAAGAGGATTTAAGGGATTTAAACGACAAAGATCTTCAGAAAATCGTTATTGAACATCATAAAAAACGAATTGGAAAGTTAATCAAACAAATAAAACGCGAAAGAGAAAACGTTATCAATAATTCATCACGCCCACAGGCGGAAACGTGTTCAGTGATCGAATCAAAGCCAAAAAATGCGGTAGATATGGATAAAATACTGATCGAAAAAATGAAAAAGAGACAGCAGCGAGAAGTCGAACAAATGTTGGCCACATTACTCGCAATTGACGCTATGCAACGTGATGCCGAATACAGAGCGCAAATGGAAGAAGAAAGAAGACAACAAATCGAATATGAGCGAAAAAAGAAAGCAGAGGAACAACATAAACGGCATCTACAGAGAATACAGGAGATGGAGGCTGAAGAAAAGCGGAAATTAGCTGAAGAAGCAGAATTTAGAAGACAACAATTCGCGAAAGAAAAAGAAGCACTTAAAAGACAACAAGACCTTCACGAAAAGAAGCTAAAAGAGATGGCAGCGGCTGAGAAAAAGCGCCAAGAGAGAGCAGAACAGAACCGACAATACATCCAACAAGTTGAAGAAGAAAGACAAAGAAGAATTCTTCAGCAGCAACGCAAAATTGAAAAACGAGAATTAAAGAGATTAGAAACATTAAGAAAAGAACAAGAAAGACTACAAAAGGAACACGAAGCGATGCTGTTGAAGAGAACACAACAAATAGAAGCTGCCAAACAGAGAGAATTGCGATTACTTGAACAAAAGAGGAAAGAAAGTGAAGAAAGAGAGAGACAGAGAGAAGAACAACACAAAGAGTTCTTGAAACGCAGAGAGAAAGAAAATGCTGCATACAAATTAATGCTTGAAGAGAAAATCAGCCGCAACGCAGAAATAAGGATTAAAATTGCAGAAGAAGAAACAAAAAGGAAAGTCGCTTCAGCGACAACTGACGAAGAAATCAATAAAAGAATTCAACAGATGATGGAGTTTCGTGAAAAGAGGGCAGAAGATGCAAGACTTGGACGCTCAGACTCTGCAATTGCAAATATGCGTAAGCAGGAGAGAATTAAGAAGCAACAAGATGAGATGATAAGGACTCTTAAAGAACAACATGAATCAAGAGAAGAACATTATATAGAAGTAATGAAAGAAAAGGAGAAAGATAGACAAAAATCGATAATAATGCGAAAACTGAAGGAAGAAGAAAAAGTTGAAACAGCAAAGCGTCTTGAGAGACAAAGACAGAAGAGAATGGATGAACTTAGAGACAGATTTGAACAAAACATGGCTCACGTCGAAAAAATTCAAGAAGAAAGAAGAATGGTTCATTCAGAGAGAATGAACATGCTCTCGAAATTAGATAAACAGAAACAAGACATGCAATCTAACTTCAACACATTGAGAGTTTCAGGGAAGACAAACATAAAGCAGCTTAAGAAGTTGGCAGATCTTTATGATATCGATTTGAATGCTATTGAAATGAAGGCAACATCGCGAATATCATCACGAGCGCGAACTGCTGTTTCCACACCAAGAAGATCACAATCTGTTGCATCAAGAAGATCTAATTTTTAAAATATTTGTTTGATTATCTTTTTTAATTCAATCATAATTTTAATCAACGAAATGCATATCGAGATTGAAATCATTTGGTTCACTTCCTGTATAAATAAAGTTGAAATCTGGAGACGGAAAACTTTCAAATGCATTATTTTCAATTACAACAAATTTTCCAATTGTGGTATTTTCTAATTCTGGTAAATTGGTATGAGAAATTAAAAAGTGCAATGGTTCGGAATTTTAGTTGATGAAATTCCTGTATCCATAAATGCACTAATATCTAAAAAACTAACAATTTGAGGAATATCAGCTTACATCAAATGTTGACAGCTTTCGAACGCTCCTGCATCTAGAGTTTGTAAATTTACAAATAATAAGAGTATATATTGGCTGCAGCCGCAGAAACTTTTGAAAAGCCCATTTTTGGGTGATTTTCACGTTAAAATCACCTGAAAATCACTAATTTTTGGCATTTTTTAAAGCATTTCTCCATGATAAAATGACGTATAAAACACTAATTTCGGAAATTTTTGAAAGTTATTACCTTAAAAATTGCTTTAACTCATTTATGACTCCCCTGCATACATATACAAGATACAAAATAAAATTAATTTATAAATTAACTTATTTAATTAACTGGTCATGTAGTGAAGCAAACTGCGGTGGTGTTCCTGTTAGATGATACTTTAACCATTCTTCTGGTGCCCATGTCCAGTATGTTGTCCTTGTAAACCACATTTGCGGGCAAGCAACATTAACTTTAGTACATGTATTAGTATGTGGGCTGTAATTATGTAAATTGCAATAAGCATCATCTTCTTTTGTAGCATTAGTTGGCGTAGCATTGACCTAAATAGCAATGTATTGATTACCAGATTCTAAACCATCAAAGAAGCATGTTTTACCATCCCTCATTGTTGGAATTGTAATAATGCATGATGTATTCATAGCCGTTTTAGCAATTACACGAAGACCTGGAATAATAACTTTATCTTCACGAATTTCCATGTTAACAAAAGAAACAACAACATCACTTGTTTCGGACTTTAAACCTGTTAATGCATACTTTCCATTTGTTGATGTATCAAAAAAGACGCTTTCAAGTTTGGTAATTAATTTAATTGGTATAACAATTTGTTGAAATTCATGAGCATAATTAAATTTAGTTGAAACTGCCAAACCATACATTGTATCACTGATATCTTCATAGCAAACATTTTGAGAGCTTAACCCAAATTTACTTGTTAAATTTAGGTTTTAGCATTTTACTTATTAATGAGGTATTATTAAACTCTATGAGTTGTGCAAACATATACCATGTATGAATGCGCATATGTTTGTCGTTGAAATTCTTCAATTTGCTAATAAGTTACAGTTTGATTTAGATAATCCCTGAATACTTAACGAATTTCGAAAATCCTCTATTTAATGATGTACAGCTATTTATGGGAGCTTATGGAACAATACCTTCAGAACCAGAGTCTACAAATAGCTCAGCATATTATGAAATTGTATCTAATGCATTATCTAATACAAATAATGATATGATTGGATTTAATGTCGATGTTATGAAGTCATTAACAACTTTAGCGAATGAAGACAAGGGTTATGTCAGTAATGATACCACTCATTTCTTAATGGGATTACCAACAGAGATGGACTTTACATTCCAACAGGGACCGGCTTCAAATTCACCGAATACTTATAAATTGACTGTTACGACATCGTAGGATAACACACCATTTAAGGAGAAGCCATAAATTGGATTCTTGAGGCATTGCTGTTTTGCAATTCAGGCAAGACCGAATGGACCACCATATATTAGAATTGATGATTACAACTTAGCCGCAGAAGCTGAATAAAAAAATAAATTTATTTTTGACATGTAGTGTCTTGGTGCTTTGGCGCCTTAGTTCACAAGGACATACTTCAAACAAATTTTATATTTAGTGATAATGTCCATGTAATCATTCAAATATTTATATTTAAAATCAACTCCACTCGCTCCTTCATGTTCAATAACTCTTATGTGTGAAATTTTCAAAAATGGTGAATATTTAAGGCAGCATGAAGTTTCAGGATCTAATAAATCAATAATGACAGAGTTAGTATATAACATTTCTCTCGTTTGTACCTAGCGTTACAAACGATCTAAATGTTAGACTCGGGACATAAATAAGCTAATTCTTTTAAAATTTACTTTTTATAACTTCCAATAAAAATATAATAATATAAATTCAAAATATATATAAAAATATAAATAATAAAAAATATTTTTTAAGCAGTTCTATACCAAGCATACACAGTAATGTACGGTGGCATATAATCTGTTCCGGAACCTGTGTTATAAGTATTACCCTCAATAAAATGAAATCTACTTACATCCATGCATTTATACATAAAATCATAAATGAAAACTAAATACCAATATTTAGCATTATCAAGAGTAAAGAATGCCTCCTGTAAACATATATCACAGCGATAAAATCTATCTTTCATCATAACCTGATATGTATCCTCACAAATTTCACGGCTGTTTTTGAATTTGTTTGACATACATGCAACACGTGCTTTTTGTTCATTCATGATTTTAGTTTTTGCGTAATTTTGGGTATTCATTGCATCGTAACCATATGATCCATTTAATGAAATTTTACAAAATAAACTTTTTCCTTTATTACCTTCTAACTCCGCCTTTTGTCTTTCATTCATAAATTCATTCACAAATGTATTAATACATGTATTTTTCGTAAATGTTAAAATTGATTGTATATCATCAATGATAAAATGAAATCTATCAATAAGATACCATAAATAATATGATGAGAATGGCATATATGTGTTATGTGTACTTGATAATTGAGTTAATTTCTTCTGTTTTTGATCAATGGGTAAATTGTTTGATTTCATGTAATTATACATAAATGAACTAATTGTTTTCTCATCGGTTGTTATTTCAAGATTTCGAATAATTGATAAAAAGTTTATATATTTATTAATATATTGTTCATCAATGTGGCCCTTAACCTCTGCAACAAATCATATATCTTTTCTTTTAATAATTCCTAAAGCTTTTGCTTTTTTCGTTGCTGTATCACATATTAAAACTTCACTTAAACGACTTAGCATGTACATTCTTCCGTTGGTGTATTTAATAAATTCATGCTTGTTTGATGAAAATGATGAGGGGTATAATGAATTAAAATCAACACCCACAAAGTGTGTCATAATGTTGTCAGTGTCTTTATTTGAGACTGTTTTAGTTAATGGGTAATATAATAACTTATTAATGTATGTGATTCCTTTAAGATTAACTCTCTGTTGAACATTAGAGAGACCGCCAATGATACCATTATGGAGAATGTGGTAAGCTTCAACTGGATCTAAAGTCATGGGTAAATCATTTTTGAGTGCATAGTTTCTCAAATTAATTCTTAACCTTTTGATGTCTTCATCTTTGTTTGATTTAACAACATTACAATAGCAACACATTAACTGAAAATTGTCTTTTCTGTGTGATTTTTCGTTATCTATTCTATCTAATGTTGGTTTATTGTCATACGTGAATGCTTTACCACACATTTTACACTTAGATGATAAAATTAAATCATGATAATATTGGAAATCATTCATTGAAACATTATTTTTAGTATATCTTTTAGCCTTTTCATCCTGTTTCTTATATGAATCAATTTTATATTTCCAATATTTCTTCGTTAATTCAAAATTAGAAACAACATCTTCTTCAGGGTATTTTTCGTGAGGGTTAAAGTCTTTATATGCTAATGCGTAACGAATCATTGATGGATTGGATGAAAGACTCAAATTATGAAGCATATCAATTTTATAAATAAATGTTTCCTCAATGATTTTATCAATTGGGTCACTCATAATTTCAGCATCTTTATTACAGTAATGAATGAAATATTCAAGTCCGGGACTCTTTGAGCCTGGGATCAAAGGTCATTTTTTAAAGTTTGCGTAATCGGAAAGATATATTTGATAAAAATAATTATATTCCAAATAATGCATTAAAATAACATAAATTTTTATCATCCTGAATACGTCGAACACATCTTAATTTACTAAGAAATACATAACCCGAAACATTAAATTTAATTCCAGTCTTATTTAATTTGATTACTTTAAAAAGGAATGTATGAATAGCGATATAATGATATGATGATTTATGGGTTGCTTCCATCTTTTCTGAAATGAAAGAATAAATATAGTGCTTGTATGTTTTCATATCTTTTGCGTTTTTGATAACAAAAGGAATTGATTTTTCAACTTCATCCTCTTTTGGAGCGGTTCTTTCATATGTGACATTATGTGAATCTTCAGCAATAAAACCACAATCACACAATATTTTATATGGTCCTAATGTTTCGTTAGCAATTTGATCAAATAGTTCAAAAACTTTATCAACACATGTTACTTTATTTAAATAATAATTAATATATAATTCATGGTCTTCATTTTTAATTGTATTTATTCCATATGATACATGTTTCAATGCTGTTTTAAATTTTTCTTTGTCGATTGGTGGAGTTAGTAATGAGATGTTCGCATTATCCACGGCTTCGCCGCGTCTACTGCGAACATCTTTTTATATTTACCGACAGAATTAGTTTTACAAATTAGGGTCCCCCATATAGAGAATAAAATTTTCATTTCTTCCAAAAAACTAACGTTAATTTTATTTTGAAATTCCTGACTTTATAAAATCTGATCAGTTTTTAAAATAATTTATTTTTTTATTTCCTAAGTAAAGAATGATTCAGTACATTTTTTATAAAACATTCCCCGAACGTTTACAAAAGTTATTCATGAATGATGTAAAGCTGAGAAATACAAATTATGGAAAAAGAGACGATGAACCAGACTATATAACATTACCGTATGATGTAAAATTTATCGCTTATGGGTCAACAGTAATGAGAGGAATCAGATTTACATTTTATACTAAAAATTATTTCTACAGTGAATCAACAGAAGATATATATTATATTA
>JALKBU010000393.1:0-43403 GCA_023091735.1 Trichomonas tenax
TGCTAGATCACCAGGTCATCCTTCACAATGAGGCCACAACTACTCATAATGAAGTCTTCTTTGGCTTCCAACATTGAGTTCAATCCATTTCAACCTATTGACACTTTTCCATTTTTTCCCGCCCAAATATATCACTTTCCTTTATATTTGACATTCTGACTTTACATGTCAAAAATAAGTTACGTGTCAGAAAAGCACGTTGTTCTATTTTGTCCCAGTCCCCTATGGATACTGTGTTTTGGGAATAAATAACTCTTTTATCCCGGTAAATTAATAGAACAATAGAAAATGTACGTTAAATTTCGTGATCCCAGCTTTTCATAGAGATCAGATTAAAATCAAATTTGAGAAAAAAGAAAAATACTTTTTGACGAAGTTGTTTTTAGGATAAATTTTCTCGTTTTATATGCTCAGTGCACTGTCGTATAGACAATTTTTCAATAAAACACGAATATTTATTCGTGACGATAAAAATATAAAATATGGGTGATAATGAAAATTTTGATGTTGAGAGGAATCGTGAACAATTAGGCAGGAGCATAAAGTGCCTGAACAGGTCCAGCCAGCTGTTCTTTGTTGTGTTCTTCATCAGCGGGATATGGAATGCTGTGATCGCTTCCAGAGCCAATTCTGATTATTACATTTATCTCGCAGGTAGAACAACATTTAGGATCCTTGTCTCGTTGTCTGTGCTTTCATTCAGTGTCATTGTAATATTTGTCTTTCTTTTATGCATGTTATACTTCTTAGGCTTTGCTTTTAAATTCCATACATTTTTGGCGACGATAATGTGTATGACCGTCGCTGGTGTAGTGATTTTACTATTTTACGACATATCTTTAGGCACAATTCCAATCACGAAAAAATATAAATTAATAACAAAACAGATTTTAAAAGAACAACCCGATAATATCAATATAACTAAATGGAAGAAAGACGTTGGTTGCAGTTCTTACGAATCATGCCTCAAAAAAATCGATCTTTACTTCGATCTTAACACAATGGGACAAATGATTATGTCTAGCATCATTCTTGTCCTCGTCACAATAGGAGTTACAGGAATTATTTATTCTGCCTGTTATATGAAATATATTCAAAGGCCAGAAGAGTCCGACGAAGAAAAACCGGCTCCGTAACAGCTTCAGAACTATTTTGTTGATTGTATAAATATGTTTGTATTCTTTCGTTATTTCAAATTTATATTATTTCAAGTTCAAATATTAGAATCATATTTTGTAAGACATAGCACCAAGGTTAGCAATATCGCAGTCTATTTGGTGCATTATCTCTTAGATTACAAAAAAACTCAAAATATATCAGACAACAAAGTCACAAAGGCTTGGAAATAGTATACGCAGGGCTCATTAGCAGCACACATAGATCGTTTTGATTAATATGCCATTTAGAAATTTTAATTGTTGGAATTAGACCTTGAGAAGATGCAATTCATCTAAGCTCATCATAAAAATGAATTCCGAAAGCTGTTTGAGACTTTCGATATAAGACTATTCCGAAATTGTTTTTTGCTATTTATTTCCAATGTAACTACACTGCAAAAAATGTGTTCAGCAAAATCATTGCCGGTAAAAGGCTCAATATTACTGTTGGAGTTCGATGAGGAAATTTAGCTCCAAATTTGCGATTCATTTACTCGTAGACTATCGAATGATCAACCATCGATGTGGTTATGTGGATACAACTGCTCCCGATATTCATAGGCATGATTTTAGATAAGACAATAAAAAAATGTTTTATTTTTCAAAAAAAAAACCATCAAATATCCATCTGCACAAAGCCTATTAAACAAATCTTAAAGAAAAATATACCAAAACCCCTGATTAACAGATTTCAGATGATCACAATAGGAAAAGCAGAACCGAGAAAAAAAACCAATCGCTTAAATTTCGATTTCTTTCATAAGGTAGCTTTAGCGTAAAGAGTAGGTCGATATTTTAAAGTCAAAGTCATCAGATACACAAAATCAATCTCGATGCAGATACAAAATTTGGCAAAAAGTTGATAATTCGATACAACATCATATGTAGAATCATAATTTAGAAGAAAAATAACGACTAAAACAATTTATTTTTCTGACAAAAAGTGACAAAGTTGATGCAAATCTTAACATCACTCGAAACTTAAAATACAGACTCGCCATACGGTATTACACTTAAATATCGTGGAAATAGCCAGATTTATTTTTCACAATTTTAAAAGTCAAAATATGAAAAATATGTTCATAACATTGATCAGCAACCTCCGAAATCTCAACAAAATTCGAAATCGATCAGGATTTAGAAAAAATAGTCAGGCACCCCTAGTTAAATGTTTATAACCCTTCAATTTATTTTTTATTAGATAAATATGATCAGCTAATGATTCTAATAGTGTTTGATTTCAATTTTACGAATTTTCAAAAGCTTTATAAAAAATAATCCTCAGAATTTTGAAAAATTTTATTATAATATTAATATATATCACATAAGCATGATATTGCGAATAAACAAAATTGAACAATAAACATTTTTCTGAAGAACTTTGACACTTCGTTTATACTATATTTTGCGTTTATATTAAAATTACAATAAAATATTTTTCTTATACGATTATTATGTAAACCGAATATATGCTCATTATGTATGTCTATACAAAAAGATCAAAAATATACAATATTTCGGAAACAAAATTCAGAGGAGAACCGCTGGTTCTTTGGCCGAACATATAACAAAATAATGGACGCTCCTTCCGACATGTCTATCATTGAGTGGGAAAAACTGACTGTCGCGGATCGCGAGGGATACCTTGCTATGAGGGAGACGCTGGCATCTCCTGCGTGCAAGAACAGGAGAAATAAGAGCGCGGAAACATTTGTCGATGTTGTCGAAACTATCAAGAATTTCGTCATGCGCGGTGATTCCGGTGACCTCCAGAGAGGTATTGTGTGCGGAATGTACTGGGTTGGCGAAGATTTGGCGATAAATACTAGACAATTGAGAATCTTGCTTCAAAAGTGCAAATCTTCCATCAACGGTTCACTACAGATGATAGGATATGCATCGCCTGCGGCGTCGAATGACACTTCGTCGATTTTATTTAATCTTTTCCCATTTTGGAAAGATAACTTCAGAGAGCTTCGTCAATGGACGATCAGAAGGAGAGTGTCGAATTCACACACTCACGCACTTCCAAAAAACTTTGTTCCAAAAGTTTTAACAATGTCCACAATCGAAAAGCTTATTGAGAACGCAGATGCGCCAACATTCCCAACACCACCACCATCTGTTGCAAGCGAGCAGGATAACAGCAGTTTTCTTGAGATTTCTGTTAATGAAAACCAAAGTCTCGAAACACCGAACTTCATTGAGTTTGGTCTTAAGGACAGCTTTGACTTCGATAGCGGAATCAACTTCGAAAATGATTCATATGGAATGTGGAATCATTTCGATGTTGATTTCGATTTATAAAATAAATTGTAATTATGTTTATGTTAAATACTCAGTTTTAGTTTAATTTTGATTTGATTTAATAAATATTGTCCTAATCGCAAATATAAATCTCGATGATAAAAATATAAGATTAAAACTTGATTTATAACTATATTTCAGTTACAAATATATTTACAAAGTTTTGTTCTCTCTGTTTATGATTATTTAAACTCATAATCATAAAAAATATATAAAGTCTTTATATAATAATTATATTAGATTCTCATTATAAACTTAATATTAGATTCATAAACTATATATAAAGTCTTTATTATAATAAAGAAGCGGAAAGTTCATTCATATCTTGAATTGTTGACTCATCAGGAATTTTTCTGTCGATTTCTTCCTGCAGCAGCCATTTCTAATTGATTGCATAAAAGTTGGGAATTTGACACCTTTAAGGGATGTTGTCATAATGAATTCAAGAGGTATATTTGAAATAGATGGGCACATCTTTCGAAGAGATTTATTAAGAATTCTTGTCATTCTTCTTTCAGTCAAATTAAATTGCTTCGTCGTACTCTCTTCACGGAGGAAGCTCTTAATGCTGCTGGAGATGGTTGTAGCAGAGTCTATTCCTAGAACTAAGCCGTTATTTGATTCAACAAGATTAACTTTGATTAAATCTTGTATTATGTTTGTCCTTCTGTTGTTATTATCAATATAAGTCTGAGACAAATATTTAATCGTCATTGTCGACACATGAAGGAATGTTGATGCTCCTATTGCAGAGATAATCATTAATAGGATTTTGACAAATGTTTAGAGACTGCAATTCTCAGCAATTGTTCCTACATAAGCAACTGAAACGAAACCTTCGGAATCATAACAATCGGAGTATGAATTGATTCCTCCACTGCAGTTCTTTGGAATGTTTTTGAGACATTCGATGCGTAAATAACCAAATGATTTACATGAAACACTCGTGTTCTTGCTCTCAAAGAAGACACGTGAAAGCTTCGTGCACTTGAAGAAAGCTGTAGTTCCAATATATTTGACATTACGGGGGATAACAAGATCTCTGGTGAATCCTGAGCAAGTAGAGAAAGCACTGTTTCCAATATATTCGATGCTGGATGGTAAATTTAATTCTCATGATAACGTGAACCAATTATAAAATGCATATGATCCGATGTATCTGATGTTTGATGGAAGGATCAATTTTCCGTTAAGCTTGACGCATCGGTAGAATGCATAGTCACAAATGGTAACATTGCAAAAAGTATTATCATTTCTGAATTCGAGTTGATAATTCAGCAAACGCGTACATTCCGATGTCAGTAACTTTGGGACCAATAATCAATGATCCATTGAATGAGTTGCAGTTGTAGAAAGCTTTCTCGCTGATGGACTCGACACTGAGTAGAATCTCGAGGTTTCCTTTGAAGTTGCAATTAGCGAAACAATTGCTTTCAATATATCGAAGATTTGGAGGGAGAATCAAGTTTCCGATGAGAGAAGAACAGCCAAGGAAAGCTCTATCATTGATGCTGATGAGATCAATGCAATTACTTATTACAAGAAAGCAATTAAGAGATTTGCATCCTTCAAAAGCACTGTTACCAATATATGTGACACGAGGAGGAATTGTGAGGCTTCCAATCACATCAGTGCAATAGTAGAAAGCTTTGCCTGATATTTTTGTTGTTCTGTTTGGAAGGTTGCTGATCTTCTTAATCTTGTAGAATAAAAATGCATCATCATTGATCTCAAATGAATTTGTACTGCCATCTTCGAATTCAATACTTTCAATCTTCTGGCAGTTTTCAAATGGATGATAACCAATGTCTTCAACATACTTTGTAAATGTGATCATTGTCAAAGCTGGACATAAATATATAGCATTTGAATTGACAATTTTTGCACTGATTCTGATTGACTGAATGTTGTTGCAATAACACACGCAATATGGCATGACTTGCTCATAGCAGATAGGAAGATAATTGAGGTCATCACATTTAAAGAATGCAGCACTTCTTATGATGTCAATATGGGTGTTGGCGTTTAAAGGACCTTTGAAATGTTTGATTTTTGATGATTCAAATGAATTCTCACCAACATCTATGAAAGCTTTAGAGTGGTTTTTGTTCTCGTTAATGAATGATGGAATCGAGGAATCGAAGAAAGCAGAATTTTGAACAGTCATATTCATCGATGAAAAATAGAAATTGCTGAAAATTCCAGTTGAAGCAAAAGAAAATGGACCGAGAATGATTGTGTACGCGCTTATGTTGATTGCAGTTATGCTTAGAAGTTTACTGAACGTTTTGATGCCTTCACAACATGATTCCCCAAAACTAAGTGTAGTTCTATCAAATTCTCCTCAAGGATGAATATGAAGAATTGTGATTTATTTATTCATGAAAAAGTAATGAGGAAGATTTAATGTTTCATTGAACGCAATATTCACTTCAGAAATCAAAGAACATTCATCAAATATTGTGTGGTTAAATTCAAAGTTTGATTCTGAAATGTCAATGTTAAGAGCTTTGATTTTTGATTTTGCAAAGCAATAATGACCGATAATAATTGGACTTATAATATTAATACTGAACTTAGTTAGTAGACATTGGTTAAATGCGTATTCTCCAATTGATTTTCCATTGGAAATTCCGTTAATGGTTACGAGATTGTAGCTATTAATGAATGCATAATTTTTGATGTCTTTAAATGAATAAAAAGTTACAATATTCACGGATGTATTTGAAAAACCATCAATAACACATTGAGGATCATCTATTTCTATTGCTTTTAAGTTAGGATTATTTGCAAATGCGTTATAAGCAATACTTTGGACAGATTCCAAATGAATATTTTCTAGCCTCGTGTTCATGAATGCTCTTTCACCAATTATAATATTTTCTGTATAGTTTAAATATAATGAGTCCTCCAAGTTTATACACTCTGTGAATGCGTAGTTTTCAATAGTTGTTAGATCCTTTATTAAAAGAAATTCACCGTCTTTAATTGTTTTGATGTTTGTGCAGTTTCGAAAACACTCTGAACCAATAAAAGTCAAATAAAGATCATTTGTAAATGAAATGGCTGTCATTTGAGAATTCATAAATGCGCGTTCTCACAAATATGTAACATTTCCCTCCAATTCAACCCTAATGGGTCCCCTATTGAAAAAGGCTTCATTATCAATTTTTTTCAAGTTAACTTCTATCAAAATATAAATCACATTCAAAGGATGTACAGCCTGAAAAACAAGACATTGAAATTGCGCTTAATTCCGGAATGATGTGTGTTATATGTTTCAGATTGGTACAGTTTAAGAAAGCCTCATTTTCGATTGATTGTATTTTTTGCCTTCAAATGGCATTTTATTGTCATAAGAAGGCATAATAGATAAAATTTTTGAGCATTTAAATGCATCATTCCCTATACTTATTAATTTGCTACTGTAGATAATTTCGATTTCGCTAGTGTTGGAAAATGCGCCAGGCAATATTTCTTTGGCATTAAATATATTAATTTTTCCTTATAGACTTGTACAGTCACATAATAAATTCACGGCGATTGTTTCGAGTTTGGATAAATTGCAGAAATTTCCGTGAGATCGTCTGCGCCAGAGAATGCATTACTGCCTATTTTAGCAATATTTGATACGTAATTTTCTCGCAGTTTAATCGATATTAAAGAAGAAACAACCACTTCCGATCTCATTAAGATATGGACCAAAAGTAACATATTTGATTGATGAGCTTCTAAAGGCATCATCTTGAATTGCAATTACAGAAAAGGGAATATCCAAGTTTTCGTCTATAACTTGGCATGAATTAAATGTTCTTTGTTCAATGATTTCTAAGTTTTGAATTATCAAATTGATATTTTTAATTTTGCTATATTCAAATGCATGTTCACCAACTTTTGTAATATTATTAATGCCATTCGGTTCAAATTTTTCGATTTCAGAACTAGTAAAAGAAAAATATCCAATGATAGAAAGTTGAGGTCCGAAAGTCACATTAACAATGCTTGATTTCTGGAAACATTTTGCGCTTAGTGTTGAAATCGAATTGGGAAGATTATTTTTTTTCTCAAATTATTGGCAATTTGCAAAGCATTCATCTGGAATAACTGTGAGCTTGGAAATGATGGAATCAATAGAAAATATAAATGTATTCATAAAACATTTAGAACCCAAATTAATAACGGTATTTGTGGATTTTGGTTCGATCGATTCTAATGTAGAATCTTTCAATGCTTCAACGCCAATATTTTGAAGCCCGGATCCATAAACTACTGATTTGATTTTAGAATTAAAAAAGTGTTATCATCAATGGAAGCAACTGAATCAGGAAGATCAACCTAAAATGTATTGCTTATATTACTAAACAGGGAATTTCAGATTCTGATATTTGGGGATAATTTTGATTTAAACTGACCGTTTCAATTGTTTTTGGTATCTTCAATGACTCAGCGTTGATTTTGCTATTGACAACGATGCCAGTTACAGAATAAGAAATTCTATTTTCAATAATGTATTCGAGAATATCGAATATGTTCCCATCTATTACCACTTTCAGTTGCAGCAAAAAGAGTAAAGATGTCATACCCAATTGTCACTCTAATCAACGATAAAAGCGACATAGGTTATGGTTTAAATAGAGTATAGATGACAAGTATTCAAAGGATTTTGAATGTTTTTTTAAGGGTGCACTTCGACCAATTTTACACCCTCTCAAATTCTAAGGTTATTTTGTTTTATTGGAAAAATAAAAATAGATTTTTTTTCGAACTTTTTGGGTAAATATATACCACTATGGTAATATGCCCCATGATAAAGAAAGATCTAAAACTTGCTATATTTCAAATTTTTATATTTTTTTTTGAGGAAAATATCAAATTTTGGAAGTGAATTTTTTATCGCCAAAGTGCAGCCTTAAGGAAAATTAGAGAAATATATCAATTGACTTGATAAACGCCCTTTAAATCTTTAAGCCAAATAGAAGCAACGACAAGAATTTATCGATAACTTCAGAGAAGTGCCATCGCTGAGTATACGAAAATTTACATGGCGCATGTAATCAGCTTTGCATAACTTTGTTTCAATGTTAGGAATGTAAATTCCGAATGATAAAGTTTTCATGTTACTTGTATTGACATTTGAAAAATCATCATTGGTATTTTTGCAGATGCAATTAATGAGAGTCATTGATCCTCTAAATATTTGATTCGCAATATTTCCTTTGATGATTGTGTTTTCAATATTCACTGATGTGCAGTCAATTAATAGCCATGGTGTTTTGTCATCAAGAATATATGAATACGATATTTTTACAGCTTGATGAAAACATATGAACACCATAATAATCAGCAGTATTATTGAAATAAGTCGAATAATTAGATATAGCTTCTGCGCTATTGCGTCCACAAGAGATCCAGCTCGCCATCTAACATGAGCAATCAGATATGTTTATACGATTCAGTAAAATTTCGCCAAGGAAATGACATATATTGGCATACCCTGTCATTGTTTCTCCGCAATTTGCGATTGTTGAGTCTAAAATATAATTATTATATAGAGGAAAAGCAGAATCATTAACTGATACAGGCGAATGATGTCCTGTAGAATTTAAAGTGGAAACAGTTGTCTCAACTGTGCATATCAGAGATTGAACACATTCTCCTTTATTGTAAAAATTCAAACTAACCCCATTTGCATTCTGTGGCAGAATAATTTTGTTGAAAAAAATATCTTTAATTAAAAGCTGCGTTAAATCAGAACTAGACTCTAAATAAATTGTATTATCGTTCAGATTTACAAATTGTGTGAAATGGATGAAATATTACATTACTTACTTCAGGAGCATCTCTAAAGAATGTACTCCAAGCATAGTTCAAACAGAAATGAAAATAAACATGATTATGGAACATAAAACTTCATATAATAAAGAATTAACTTCATTTTAAAATGTGATAATCGGATCCAGTTTACATTATCGTTCAAAATCTTTTATGAGAAGTCGTCTATTGAATTATTAATAATTTTCAAATTTACATGTTTACAAAATTCTATTATCTATTTAAGCGAAGTGCTTTGTGAGGAGTTTCTTGTACTCAACGGCTTCCTCTTCAACATGTGGATTCTTGTGGACATCGAAGAAGTACATTCCTTCGAGTATCTCGAATCCACAGAAGCTGAAGGCCTTTTCGACTGTGCTCCAGTGCTTCTCCTCTCCTAGGTCGGCGTAGAACTGTCCATCCTCAACGAATGCCTCTTCTGGAGTATTCTATGTTGATGACACCATCATCTTCTTTCCCTGAAGGAGACCACCAGATCCGTACTTCTTTGATGGGTCCTTATGTGTGCGGCCATCATTGGCTGCAAATTTTCCGCTTGCGCTTTGGAACACAGTATCGATGTATTTCTTAACTTGCCATGGAATACCCATCCACCAACCTGGTATCTGAAGGATAACGATATCAGTCTTTAATATCTTTTCGATTTCCTCTTGGATTTCGTAGCCTGCTTCGACGTCTGTAACTATGACATTGTAGCCAAGAGACTCGAGGTGTTCTTTAGCGACCTTAGTGAGGTAGTGATTAAGTTTGCCTTTAGACATATTGAAAGCACAGCCACCATCGATGATGAGAACCGTTCCTTTGGACGACAATATCCAAGAATGAACTCATTTAATCAAAAATGTTTTGTTCTCAATTTTTCTGTGATTGAGCAATTGTAAACAATTCAAAATAGAAAAAATCTTTTCTCCTTCACCTATTCCACTTTTTTGACATTCATCGCTTTGCATGTCGTCTTATATTGTCACGAACTGCACATTTGCACTGAGATATCAAACAAATCAAACGTTTTTTTTTTTGATCCTAATTGAAAGTGTTTTATTTGTGATGTTTACAATTGTCCAGTCACTATGATGGGTGACACAAATTCCTTTTTCTGTCTTTATGCCACTCGTTTCTTCAATGATGGCTTTGATTCCTGCTAGAAATATCCTAATTAATTTCATTATCAATCAATAAAGAGCAATCAACATTAGATTATATAATTGCAGGACCTATATATTACATTAGTCATATCCATAAAGTTAGTATCTCTTATTTGATATCTCATTTATTTTAAATTGCATTGATATTTCAAACTTCGATTTGATATTCACACAACTGTACTTATGATTTAAAAATTCAACTCACCATTAGTTAGAATAATTCAATTAAAGATAAAAATATAATATCAAGCTTGAACTACTCTTGATCTTTAGCTGTGGCACTGGGCATGTATATTCTTATATTTTAGCTAATCAAAACTATGATATTAGAAATGTTTTGATATTATATAGTTGGTAGTACAAATTGTCAAGTGTCGACATAGATTGATTCATGTAAATGTGATTCTTCTATAGAACATATGTTTTATCGTACAAAGAAAAATATTTTCTGTTATTCCTTATACGAGATCAAAGATGAATAGAATTGGTATCTCACGTACTCTCCTAGGCAATGTACCGTAACCAGAATCACTGATTTCAAATAAATAATAAAATATAATATATTTTCCAAAATCTAAAATCAATAATTCCGATGCGAAATATCTCAAGTATTTACAAATCTATCTTTTGTTCACTCTGAGCGGCGGCCTTCTCTTTGAACTCTTTCTCCGCCTTATTTATCAATTTTTGCCACTCTCTTGGATCAGGACTATTTGTATGATCCCAAGAAAATGGATTTGGACCGCTCATGACGAACCAATAAGGGATTGAATAGGCACCTTGTCTTAAACACCACTTTCTATCTAAGCAGTTGATGAGTGTGAATGTCATATCGAGGGATTCCTTTTGTTTCTTGTAGAAATTCTTGAAAATTTGATCTTTTCCTTTGCAATCTGGACACCATGTTGCGTACATAAGTGCGAATACAGGTTTGTTTGTGCTGTTTGCAACCAACTGCCCCCACTCCTCTATTTTGAAGTCATACCAATTGAGTGATGACGCGCAAATCGAGAAAAGGAAGAATGTCATAAAATAAATGAAGTTTCAATTTTCCATATATGTCGTGTAAACTATTATTGTGTCACGTAAATCACGAATATTGACACTTTTCATCAAATTTTGATATTTGAAATTTTTGTCATTTAAATTGATTTATTGTCATGTTAGGCATTTTTCATTGATGATTCGGCAATTATTGGTGTTGCTAGGCTATCATGCAGTTGAGCATGAAGTGAAAAATGCATAGTTTCTATTGAAACATTGATAGAGATTAATTGTTCAAGAAAATGATTTTTTAGAAAAATGTTTAAAGCACCGCACTATATCTTTTCAGCAAATTTTTGATTTCATTTGTTTTGGCAAGCGCAAGAGCTGTTCTATTGGAGCTATCCCTAATGTTGACTCCTATTCCCTTCTGTTTGAGAAGGAAGTTGACAACCTCGTAGTGTCCATGTTCAGCAGCAACCATTAACTGTGTTGTGTTTGAGGACGATTGCATGTTAATGTTCGTATTCGGTAAGCTGAGGTAATAAACAATCCAATCAAGTTTTCCGTAAAAACAAAGCCAATAGAGTGCTCCGATTTTGAGACGACTAACACTTAAATAATCAGCACCTGCCTCGATTAACATTTTGAACAGCGTCGTTTTTTCGAGTTCAGTTGAATACACGAGAACTGAGCAATGAAAGTTGTTATCAATTACATCACACTATTTCTCTCGGACACCAAATGTCAACGTTTTCCCTCATTTTTCAGATTTTTGGAACTGGATTCTATCTAAATACAACATCAAAAGAGTGCTTCGAGTGTCTATGATTTGAAATTTCCAAAATTCGATCAAAAAAATTTGAATAATGTGCCTGTCTGCCTCAACAATATTCATTTATTCATACACTACATCATCTTATTACGAAACAACTGTTACTTTTGAACCATATTGTTTTATTAATTTTTGATAAAATATATTATCATTTTTGAGACTGTGCTATTCAAGGTTTATAATATGCAACACTGTGTGAAGCTACAGACGAAGTTGCATTAAGATATGTTTGTATAAATTTTAAAATCTTATATAAGCTACTGAAAACTTAAAAATAGAAAGGAAACATGTATGACTATGTGAAAATTCAGTTATAAGCCTAAATAATTTGTTTGATTTTGATATGATTTTAGATCTTGTTTGAAATTGGTGCATAAAGATTTAATTTTAGGAGCTTTGATTAAATCCAAAAGAATGAAGAATAACAATTTCGAAATCGTATTTTGTCTTTGATATTTGGTAGATTTGACTTGAAAATATATGAATATACACTATGGCAAGTCCAAATCTAATGTAAAAGTTCTTGATAAAAAATATAAAAAAACGTCAAATTTCTAAAATAATAAAATGAAAGCATCGAAGCTTATAACGAATATTCTTGCTCTCATTTTGGGAATTGCGGCGGTTGTCGGATTGCTTGGATCCATCATCGTCGTCGGCATCTGGTGGTCACGAATTCGCTACGATTTTCCATATTCACAAAATGATGATGACGAAGCTTACAATTTATACATCGTTGTATTATGCGGATGGGTATTCCCAATGATCGCATTCCTTGCGGCCACATTAAATCGCTTATTAAGTACATGCAAATTCAATTTCCTTGCGAGTTTGTTCCTTTCACTTTCTCTTCTTGCAGGACTCGGCGAAGTCGTAGATTTGATATTAGTTATCGTTTTGTCTGAGCCTCATTATTGCCATATAATTCAAACAAAGGGAACTTACCCCGGAAACACCACATCTGGATATATGAAATGGTATAACAAGACTACAAAGGATATGTCTCCAGCAGAAAAACAAAAATTCGACAAAAATTTAATGACATATCGCTGTGATACTCCAAATCTTTTCGTTACAATTTTCCTTTCAGTATTTGCAGGATCCCTTATATTGTCATTTGTTATTGTAATAATTTCACAGAAATGTAACGAAAGAATTAACTCAGAACTCGAAGCTGCGACTGAGGGAACATTGTACATGTTAAGTCAAACATGATTTTGACTATGTTACTTAAACTGTTTTTGATTGTAATTCAATTTTTCATTTACATATTTTGATATCTTCATATCAACTTCTGTTACATGAAATTCAAATCATTAGCTTGTTGTTTATATGAGATACAAAAATATTTCTTGAATATTAAAGTAATTTTTAATTGAACATGAATAATTAGGCATTGAGATTTACTTTTGATGGTTTTTATAGTGATAGATTGTTAGGTATCAAAATGAAAATTTGAAAATATTTTATCAAATTAAACTCGATATGAGAGTATATCCTTTTAAGAATAAATATAGATCGAAAAATGGAATTATTTTGCATGCTTTGAAAGTCATTTATTTATAAAGTTCGCATTTTGATGTCTGAAGAAATTCCTTTCTATATAAACCAAATCATTGTTTACAAAAGAGGTTCCGACGAACCGATGCAGATGTCCGATCACATACCTCCGGGCCGAAATGTTGAATTTGGACAATCATTAAAATATCCTGAAGGAACATGGAACATTTTGAAACTGGCTTTCAAGGTGAATAAGGCTGTGAAGGGTGTTGTTTGTCACAGGAAGGTCTATAAACTTGGAATATGCGTGAATACTGAAGATGAGCCAATTGGTGATTTAGAACCGAGAGAAGAGGTTTACATTCACACATTCCCTGAAGTTGAGTCTCCATCTGGCTTTTTCGTCAGAGGAAATTTCTCATGTTCACTAAGATTCACTGATGGCGATGGAAAGGAGATCTACACAATCACTTATCCATTTGAGATTTGTAAGAAAGATGTTTTAGAAAAGAAATAAATATTTTTTTTTATCAAATATCAAAATTCGTATCATACAGTTATTGAAGCAGTTGAGCATCAATATCCAAAGACTATTTATAGAAGCATCGAACAAAATATATCGAATTCATTGAAAATTATATCGAAAATATAACTTTATTTTTATATCCATAATAACTATCATTTGTGAGTATAATATGAACAGTAGTTATTTGAATTCATAATGTTTATTTCACAGGATATAAAGCAATCAACAATTTTGAAGTATACTTTGACAAATCATAACAAAAAGAGACATATATTGATTATAAATGATTTAAAAAGATATTATATTAAAGTATAGGAAATTCCTAATATGTTGGCATATTTGTAACTGTTCATCATAAATCAATATGCTAAAAAAATAATTGTTTTATCACTCGTTTCACAAATCCATCGATTTTCTTTAAATTGTTACAGCAATGCGTGACTAAATACTATATAACAAGATCACTAATACTTATAAGTTATGTTTGTGATACTGATAATTAATGATAACATTGCAGAAAAATGAAATCAATATCATAAAAAGATAAAGATATGTAACATCAAAAACTCAATATACTAAAGCTAGAAATTGTGTGTGTTATGGTTAAAATAGTCAAATTCAATGTTGTGAAGTATTGAATAAAAAGTGATAATTTTTGATGTTCATTTTTTAATTCACGCGAAATCAGAGTCAAAATCTATTTTGAAAATAGGATACAACGATAAGATAATACAGTACAAAGTGAGTGGATCATCAAAACACAGGATAAACGGATCAGATCAAATTTCAAAACCAGAATACGCTTTTGATCAAGTTGAAAAAGATTACGATTGGTGTTCAAACTGCGGCAGTAATGCAACTGATTTCCCTTGGATTGTTTTTTATTAAATAATAGAAAAATAAATTTAGAAAGTTATTATTTGAAATCAGGCTGTTGCTATGCAGGATGATGCTGCAAAGATTACGGATATTGCTGTGATTGCTATCTTTTTAGTTGGGCTCTCCAAGTTTCCAATGATGGAGAGAAATGGGAAAAAGTTGAGGGATCCCTCAACATACCACTCGTTGTAGTCATAGTCGTTGTACTCGTATTCGCTTGAATGATAACCACCTCTGATTGTGCCTCCGCTCTTTGAGTATGAGCCCTCAATGTATACTGGATTATCTACTTCGTTGTAGATGTAGCTATATGTTAGCAAGAACATGCAATAAAAATGAATATTTTGTCAAGCTACCAAGACTTTAAAATTAAAAAATGTCGTCCGTATATTGTATTGATTAATAATAACAAATAAATCATATTTGAAATGTGTCAATTTGCCACGATTCGACAAATTAATTAATTATGTCAATTTGCCAGAGATTTCTGTTTTATTGCTTTTATATTAATCATGTAATCAATCTCTAAATCACATAGAAATTTGACGATGACAAATTGACAAAATGTGAGTAGCGATGATAAAGTATTTTTTCTTATTTTGATTTTTCTCTTTTATGAAAAATGAAGAATATGACATTGGCGTTATTAAAGCTTATTGATCTATGGATAGAATCGCATGTTGTTTGTTGATATAATGTGTTCCAAAATGAAATTTATATTTTCGAAAAATATCAATGAATTTGGATGTAGATCTTCCTTCATTGATCAATCTATGAATTCCAACTCAAGTGTTGCAACTAAAGTTATTTCAGTTCAAAAGAATAGACTCAATAAGCAATTTTTTTTAAATCCAAATATCGCGTGGAGCATGATCGAGGTTGTTGCAAATAGAAAATGTAATTTCCACTTTTCTCAGAATATTGAGATCATAATTTTTGAATATACATATTCTATAAAGTTGAATCAGCTAAAAATAAATTATTTTTACAATTATGTATATATCACAATTTAATCATTTACATGACTTTTTAATTTTTGTCATGTAATTTTTATAATTATTGTAAACAATTTACATGACATTTCTGAAAATATTTTGCCATGTAATTGTCAGTTTAATTAAGGACGATATGTAAATTATTAACGTCGCTAAACGCGCAGAAAATGATAACACCAATCGAGCGTGCTTTAGCCATTTCGACATCAAAGGGATATAAACCGGTCATTGCCTGCGAGGTCGAAGATTCTGGAAAAAAAGTATTCAAAAAACAGCGGATTTCAGTTGTTTGTGATTTCGTTTTCGAGCTTTTCGATAAAAAAGGCGAATCAGTCACACACAGCTTCTCGTGGCTGAAGCTCACTGGCTTCAAAATCATCGATGAATGCCAAGTTCAGTTAATGTTTAACAAGAAAACTTTTCAATTTGCTTCTCCTCAATTCAAGACTTTCGTTGCAGCAATAATCGATACTTCACAGCGATTTTTGACTAAAAACGAACTAACAACGATAAATTTCCAAACGTCTGATTTCTTCAAATCAAAAGCAACGCCAATATCATTAATTCACCGCTTTGAACTGAAAATGAAGGAAACGAAAACCGACTTAAAGCCGGAATCAATCAGATACTTCAGAAATCTCTGCATAACGGAGAGAAAAATTGTAAATCTTTCCGAATTTCCAGAGCCTGATTTACTTATTCCGCTGTTTTTCGATTGTCTTCCACTGATGCACTTTGTAAGCAGTCTTTCTGTTCCTCCAATGATTTGCAAAGTTGATGCATTCGATTATTTAACAGAATTCATAAAACAACCATCATATCTCCGCCACCTCACAATAGATTGTAAAATAGAAACATCATTTGTCACATTTATTCAAGTATTAAAAGAAAATAATCGCTCTAGAATTACAGGATTGACATTTGAAAACTCCAACTTTACAATAGACTCCCTTAGCATTCTCACCGAAGCACTCACAGCGAGAAGCATTACTTCATTGGGCTTCCACAAAGCAATTTCTCATCCAGCGAGAATTTACTTCTGTTCGACATTCTTCCAAGGTGAATTCATAGCAAATCTCAAGTACCTCGACTTGAGAGGAACGCCTAACTTAGACCTTAGAATTCTTCTCCCTAAAGCACGTTCTATCTGCATTTTGAATGTCGAAGCATGCAACATTGAAGTCTCTGAAATTTTGTCGATTATTTCTTCAATTGCACTTCCTTCGCTTAAAATCCTCAATATTTCGAATAATCCGTTCTCAATGCCTCTTCCTTCTTCATCATCGATTCCTAAATCACTCACAACATTCATCGCAAACAAAATCACATTCCCAGACAACAATCTTGTCACGCTTATTTCATTTTTATTCGCAAAAGTTCAAAAACCATTAAACCTTTCTATCGCAGATGCATTAGCTTCAACAGATGAATGGTTCCGCGTATTTAATTTCTTGCAAAAGACACCTTTCGAGAATCTTTCCTCGTTGACATGGGATAATAACCCAACATATCCATCTCTATTTGAATTTCTCGCAAGAAACAAACTTTTGGATTATCTTTCGTTATCCGGATGTTTCTATGAATCGAATCACGGCCCAATTGTTTGCTTATCGGATTATCTCGAGCAAGCACCAACTCTCAAGACGTTATTGCTTCGTGGCTTCAACGCTTCGATATTAGGTAAATACACAGTTGCAGCACTCACATCAATGAGATCAATGACGGCATTGGAACATCTTGATGTTTCATTCTCATCTGGCAGCGACGATGAACTTATTGCTTTGAGAATATTAGTTGCTGAGCTTCCTCATTTGCGTAGTATTGCATTTGATGGCTCGAGATCTCTCAATCCGCAGTTATACACAGATTTAATTAAATCATGCAGATATACAGAAGAAAAGCGAGTTTCCGTTATTTTCCCTAACGAAGACCTTGAAATGCTCAACAAGCGCAATATTATCACAGAGAAAGATTTCAACAATCTTTTCGATCTCTGTCTCCAGCAGCCTGAGATGTGTGATGCACAGAAGAAGCACTGCGAGTTCATCAGACCAGAAAACAGTCCAATTGATGCTGAATGCATTATTCCAACAGACGATTATTCTCTTACATTCCCACTCTTCTTAACACGTGAGGAAGTTATCCAACTTGGTGGTGAAGAAGCAGATGATGAAACAGTCGCTCCAGAAACCGTTGTTATTGATTACACTGTGAACGACTTTGAAGACAATGATGATGGAAGGACAATTGCTTCTCTTAATTTCAATCAGTCCAAGAATCCAGCAGCTCCTTCTATATCTTCTATTGTCATTTCAACACCAACAGCTTCATCCATTCGCTCGCTTCCAAAAGATAATGATAATGAAAGCCAGGCATCGAAGAAGAGAACAATGGCGAATGTGTTAAGAAGAGCACGTTCTGAGAGAGCAGAATCTGTGAATGGTGATATTGCGGAAAGTCCATTCTCTGTCAAGAGTGGAACATCTAATAGACGCACGAAGAGCAGGAACATTGACACTCCACAATCAGGAAGATCGAAGACGATCATATCTCCTTTCCATCAGGGATTGACTGCCGAGAACGTTGACAGACATAGCTGGGAGTTCCCTGCTAACTACGATATAGAGTTCAACCAAGACGTGTGGAAGGATGCCGCTGCGGAATTCTCAATACAGAGCTTATTTGATGAAATTAGATATGAGAAAAGTGCGATTGTTCACAGGGCTGGTGATGCACAGTCTGTTATGTCAAAGAGATCGAAGAAATCAAAAATGCATGATGTTTGAAAATGATATTAATATAGATATTTCGTGAGAAAATATTGATTGATTTTATTTATATTTGTAAAGCTTTAACCTATAAATTGTTACACTATATTTCAAGCCACATCAAACCATGACATGGAAACCAATATTATTTAGAATGCTTTGGCTCTAGTAAAATCGATTCAAAAAGCAAAAAATTAAGGATGTCAAACTAAAGATCGCTCATCTGGCATCCCCTCGATTTATATAAAATGTTTATAAGTCGCTGGATAAGCAAAATTAAAGTCCCAAATTTGAAATATGGCAAACTTGAACATCAATCATGAGCAAATAGAGCAACTACAGAAATTTGGAAATATAGTCATAACAGACGAAATTCTCATTGCATAGCTGAGCCTGCAGCCAATAGCTATTGGCGAAAATTCCAAATCCAAAAAGAACAGATTTTCTTCGAAAGACAAAAATAAAGAAATTTTTGACATGTAAAGATTTATTAGGCAAAAATTCAAATCATCAGGATTCGCTGATATTTGGAATCCACACACTTTGTAATATCTAAATTTGAGAACAAATCGAAAGTTGAATTTTGGAGACAAAAACAAAATTGAAGAGGTTTAGCTGGTTTTCAGAGAGATGAGTGAAGAAATTCCAGAAACAGAGCTAAACGCGGCTTTCGAGGACTGCAAGAAGGGAGACTTCTCTGTCATTCCTCTCATTGTTGATGCTTCTCTCAATGGAAAGCCCGATTTACTTGAAAAATTAGCTGATATTATTGCATCTACTGTAAATCCGAATAATTTTTCAGAATCCGAGAAAGAAATCGAAGGTTTCATCCTCGCTGGATTCGAAAATAACAAAATTTTCAAACCATTCGCTGAAATTTTCAAACGCAAAGATTTATCAGGATTATCTCAATTTTTCGCTGAAATCATTGCAGGATACATCGCACAACACAGCCAGCGCGTCATAGACTTGGAATTATTCATCTGCTCACACGCAGCACAGAATGATCCAACATTTTATGATTATGTCGTCCATCTCTTATATGCACAGCTTATTTGCAACATGGAACAGGATAACTTCGCAGAGCTTGAGACTGCCTTTGTCCGTTTCATTGATTTTGACCCGCAAATCACGATGTTTAAAGTTTTATCACTTATGAAGGAAAGTTTCATCGAATTGACAAATGTTTTGACAGATGAAACAGGCGAGAGATACGGAAATAGATCATTTTATAATAAAGTTCATCTTTGGTCTAATTTTGCATTTCGCGCTGAAGGATTCACACAAGCATACATCACAATCATTTTGCACGCATTGCGCTCGAAATCTTTGAAATTAAATCCACTTCGACTTAAATTAATCAAGATTCTCGTTGATCACGAAGAATATCTCGCTCCACTTTCATCAATCGCACGTGCTCTCTCCAAATCTCGCAGCAGCAAAGCCACTGAAGAAGCCGAGTTTGATTTTGAAACCTTATATATATCATCCAAGGAAATCGGAAGAACACAGAAATATCAGAACGAAATTTATAACAGATCTATTTCACTTCTTAAGAAGTGCATTTTTGGACTTAGAAAGAGAGTTGCGTTCCCAGAAATCGCAGCTCCAATCGTCAGGACAATCGAGATGATGGTCACAGAGGAGCAGTACAAGCCGCACGCGCAGCAGCTTAATCAGCTCAAGGACGCCATCAAGGAGAACGCGACATGGATAGAGCGCACACGCATGAAAGTTGTCCAGACCACAGACTTCAACATTATAGAGAATATTGAGCTTGAAGGAAACGCTCCTTTCAAACTCAAGTAATAAAGTTATTTATTTGATTCTTTTTAAAAGTAAAACACTTTCATATAGAATCTAAGGAGGATATATCACCCTCTTATTTATAATGATTATCAAAATAATGATGTCAAAGTTCTATCTATCAATGACTTATCCTCAGCTAGATATAAATGAGGGCAGTTAAATTTTTATACACAAAGTCGGCGAAACTCGTTTTTTAACTCATTGGATTAAATTCTTGCGAAGTTATTGAAACACAATGTACAAAATCATGTTGTGCATGATATATTAAAGAATTAGCTAACAAAGGCTATATTTCATTAAAATATTAGGTATATCTTGCATCAAAAACATTGATTTCCCATGATGTGCTTTACTCATTATAATATATTATATTCACATTGTATAGCATTTTTATAACGTAAAATATGTTTTTGTCGATGATAAATAAGTAAATCTAATCATAAATATGCTTTTTTAGCTTTTTTTGGAAAAATGTATTCCAAGCTCTGTGTGTTATTCTCACAAAAATAATGATGATTCTTTTTTGAGCGGCTAAATTTGAAAAGTTTATTAAATTGAGAAGAATAACACACAGAGCTTATGTATGAACACTTGGAATACTTTTTTCCAAAAAAAGCTAAAAAAGCATAGTTGTGATTAGATTTACTTATTTATCATCGACAAAAACATATTTTAGGTTATAAAAATGCTATACAATGTGAATATAATATATTATAATGAGTAAAGCACATCATGGGAAATCAATGTTTTTGATGCAAGATATACCTAATATTTTAATGAAATATAGCCTTTGTTAGCTAATTCTTTAATATATCATGCACAACATGATTTTGTACATTGTGTTTCAATAACTTCGCAAGAATTTAATCCAATGAGTTAAAAAACGAGTTTCGCCGACTTTGTGTATCAATTTTAGAAAAGCCTATAAATAACGACATGTATATTAATATTTTGTCATGTACACTTTGATTACATGACTTATGACAAAATCCTTTATTTACAAGAACCGAAAACCTAGGTTTGATTTTCGACTTCAAATTAGTAAACTTATATAAATTAATATGTGATTCCTTTACCACAGTATTATAATATTTTGATGCTTTTTAATACCCGTTTAAAACGATCGTTCTGCTCAATTGTACTCTTATTTATTATGTTTTAAGGGAAACAATGTATTCTTGATTTGCAATGGGTACCATCACTCATGGGATGAGTTCTATGGAAGTAGAGGGAACTCTTCATATGTTGTAGGTAGTAAATTATCCCGGTTTGTAGGAGGTCACTATGATTCATATTACTTTCTTACTTGTTCATTTTTTGATATCAAAGATACAGCTGTATATTTAGTAACCTAGACAAATAGCTCATGCACGCTCCTTGAATACTCTGCATTCGATTCAAATGCTGCAGCATTGGATCCCATTTTCAAGCATCTTTTCTATGGAGAATGTATTTTGAATAAGGTCTGCAGTATTAAATCGTACAGCAAGTGTTCTAGGGGTATTTTTTCTTATTCCGAGTGTGGTAAATCGGATGAAATGCATAACAAGCTTTTGGAATCAACTGTGACGCAAACTGGTAATTCATCATCCGACGGAGACTCAGAAATGTATTTTAGCGGTGGAAATCTAACTCTTGAAAAAGTTAACATTTCATATTCATTAGTTCAATGGACTCCGATACTCTCAATCACTACAAGCATTGGAGTCAGCAGTGTATTGTTTTGTTCATTTATGAATAACACTGGAGGAACTGGTTATGGATGCTCTTTTGGAGCGGTCGGTTCAAATTCTACAAAAGTTAATATCGAATTTTGTAATTATAATAAAAACACAAACACACTTATATTAATTGAAACATATTGTCCTAATTTATATATTTGAGATTATTCAATATATAATAACAACGAATATTGCACGATATTTACTGAAAAATATCCAATTTTTATTACAATAGAAAGGTGTTATCGAGACCATGGTCGGTATCTCCTTTATCATGGGATTAAGAATGTAACAAACACAATGGATGCTTTTTTCTCAAACAATATTTCACATCTGATAACTGATCATTGCGATGTCCAAATCGTTTGTCCAATTTTTCCAAATAAAATTATCACAATCATTAAGTATCGAGGAGTTTGTAGATACATCAGTATTCCAGCATTTGCTTATCTCGCATAATCTAATAATGATTAAAACCTAATTTACGTGTCAGAATTAATTGATTTATTGTCTACATGACATAAATTTAATGATTTACATGTCATAAAAATTTAATATAGTTTACATGTCATAAATTTAATTGAGTGATTTACAAAAAACGATGAAAGATTTCAAATAATAAATGTCTGTTCCTAAGAAGTTGTGGATCGACACTGACTGCGGCGTCGACGATTCTCTCGCCATCCTCATCTGCCTCGCGTGCCCGGACTTCGAAGTTGTCGGAATTTCGTGCGCTGGAGGAAATGCACCGCTTAAGAACGTCGTTCACAATGTTAACAGGACATTGAAGGTCTGGGGACACGGAGCGGAGAAGATCCCAGTCTACAGCGGCTGTGCTGAGGCATTAGTCGCGAAGTCAATGCACGTTCCTGGAATTCACGGCAAGGACGGCCTTGGCGACATCGATGACAGCGTTTTCAACTATGACTTGAACGACACAATACAGTCAGAGCACGGTGTCAACGCCCTCATCAACGCAGCGAACGCAATTCCAGATTTGTATTTGCTCACCCTTGGCCCGCTCACAAACCTCGCGATCGCGTACAGAATGAACCCAGACGCCATCAACAAGCTGAAGGAGATCTGGGTTATGGGAGGAACCTCTGATAAAGTCGGAAATTGCACGAAATGGGCTGAATTCAACATTCGCGCGGACCCTGAGGCAGCACAGATCATATTCCAGAACTACGACAACTCAAAGATCACAATCTCATCCTGGACCCTCACAACACAAAATCGCTTGAAACCACACGAAGTTGTTCGCATGACAGGTCGCGAGGACACGACAATGGCCAAGTGGCTCCACCATACATGGCAATCAATGATCAGATTCAACAACAACGGCACTCTTACGACAGCCGATCCAATCGCAGCATTCTGCATGTGCTATGGCCATGTTGGCGTCAAGAGATGGGAGAACTTCAAGATCAACGTTGTCCTCGAGGGAGAACAGATCGGAATGACCGACGCAACACCAGATCCAAAAGGTATTCGCTATGCAATGGAAATCGATCACGAAATGTACTTGCAAACAATCGACAAGCTCATGGCTGACCATTAAGTCCAATATTTTATGTATTATTTTTAAATATAAAAATTTTATATTTTTCAAAAAATGCAAATTTAATATAACCGGATAGATTTATATATATAAAACAAAAAAAAATAAAATTATTCATATTGATGGAGTTGTAAGAATGCCTCATAAGCATCTTTTTCAGTCAAAGCGAATGGATCATCGCTTCCATGGTCAACTGATGTAGTAAAGAGCGGATTATCGATTGTTATTGTGACAAGTGGCTCTGGGGTTACAGTTGTAGCTATTACATTTTCTTCCATATCAATTCCTGATGACATATCCTGATCTGAAGAATCATATCTATTTGCTCTGATTAGCAAAACGATGACTATAACAAGGATTGTTATGACAACAATCAGGCCAACTACTACACCTATTATTATTGGCACTAAGTTCTTCTTTGTTTTTCCTGATGAATCCTGTTTTAATGGTTCGTCTGATGGATCATTTGATATTTTGATTGACTTGGCTACTCTGGCTTAACCGTTTGTGGCTCAACAGGATCCACTGGCTTTTCTTCAACTGGAGTGTTCTCTTCTGGTTCCACTTCTTCATGTGATGGAGTTTCTTCTTCATTCTCTTGAGTATTAGTGTCAGAATCTGGTGTTTCCTGATTTGTTAATTAACAGGGGTTTCCTCATTTGAATCGTCAACAACTGGCTCCACCGGCGTCATTGCAATTGTTAAAGATGGTGTATCAAAAGGTGTAGTAAATGGCGTTGTTGAAGGAGTCGTTGATGGAGTTGTTGCGATCCTGTGGCTGAAAATGAAGTGCATTGGTTTCCACTGCTTTGGTTGTGGTGTGTTGAAATTATACGTAAATGTCTTCGAATTTGATGAACTCGATACAGTAAATGTATCAAGTTGTGTATTTTGGCCGTCATCTAGAATCAAAATGATATTTTCGTCAATATCTTGATCGCCATACTGGATTCCGAGGCTAACTGGTGTATTTGGTGTGTATTGTCGGATAATGTAAATTAGAAAGGTTTTTTTCAACAATCAACCATGAAATTAATATTGTTTGGCTGGGATTGATGGTTTGCGCATTCCACGAATAAGCAGTTTCGCCTCCATTCGCTATTTCGCTTGAAGGATCCCAAGGTGTAACTGATGGTCCAGCATTCATAGTATCCATTGGGTTTGCTGGTCACTTTTTGTACGTTATTTAAGTTTTTTCCCCAATTGGGGAACAATAAAATCGTGGCCAGAGGCAAAGTCTCCGGCCACATGACAAACGCAAATAAATGAACTAAAAATTCTGAAATTATCAAAAAGCAAAAATAACATTGATTTATTACATCACAAGCAATAAAACTACAAAATCCCCCTTTTTGCTGCAAATAACTCTCAAATTCCCCAAAATCCCCATTTGTGGTATTGAAATAGAGTGTCACTTTTCCCCAAAATTGAGTGCCCCCAAATAAAAAATGTGTGGCCGGTTTTCAAATCTGTGTCACCTTTTGGGAAAATTGAGAGGAAAAATGGGGATATGGAGAAAGGTATTTAGTTTTCTTTTAAATTGAAACCATGAATTCGCGGTGTATTTTCCCATCTAATGTATTATCCCCCACTGTAAAAAGTTTTCCCCATTTTCCAAAAAAAAAAACTTTTTATTGCAAAATATAATTTGTTCCCCATTTGGAGACACACGTGGGTAAGCTCCTTAGATGGGAAATGGGGAAAGCCCGATGTTTGATAGTATCTATGTTTGTCAACTATTTGTTGTCTCTTAAAAACCATGTGAATATGGCGCCCCCATTTGAATCTGATGTGATAATGCTTATTTAAAAGGAAAATTAAATTTATAACAAATTGAATATTATTTTTACAAATCTAAATAATAGAATCGATATAATTATAGTCATTATTCGTAATGCATTCATTAATTTCAGCATTTAAATTTTCGAAAATCATTGACAGTATGACAAATAAAGCTTTCAAATATATCAGAAATCATATTTGACATGTCAAACAAAAAATGTTTTATTAGTCAAATCAATCAAAGGCCTAAATAAAAGAGAGTTTTTTATGAACTGGCATTCCTTATTTATCTTCCAGAAACAACCCTATAGAAATGATCTATCTAATGTGTAGAAAAAGTCGAAATATAAGAAGTGAAACCAGATAAAAATAAATTTACGTGACAAAAAATTGTTGTATTTTGGCAAAAAAACTAAATAATGAGCAGCGAAAGCGGGGTGCCACCGGAATTGCTCGCTGAAGAAAGGACCCTCTGGCTGAATCGCGCGATGCAGGAGAACCCTCAGTTCCTTGACATGCGCGAGAGAACGCTTGCGGAAGGCCAAGGAATGTCGTTCAGCCATGTTATTCACTCAGAAACGATGACTTCGCAGTCAGCAGTCAACAGACTCGATTTACTGGAACTCGTTTATCAGCATTTAGTCGCAATAGGCATGAACGAGACGGCCGAAATTTTAAAAAAAGAGAGCGGGCTTAAATTTCAAGAATCTGAACAGCCGTGGAACAAAACAGACTTACAGCTCCTCATTTCCCTCGCTGTAGGACACCGCGAAGACCCTTGGAATATTCCTCCTCAACCGAATCATTCGTATGTTGAAGAGAAAATTGAAGAAGACAACTTCGCATCTCCATACAAAGAGGATCCGAATACGATTTGGGAAGAATTATGCGACAGAAAACTCAACGCCGTTTATTCAGACGAAAATAACCCGACATTTGCAAATTTGAAGCGCGCCTCGCTAAAGAGGATCATTATATACCTGGTTTACCCAGAAAACTCATTCAAACACATGCCAGACGCAGATCAACAATTAATTTTCTTGTCCTTGCACTCAATGACAAGTTCAGACCATTTCTTCAGGCATCTTGTGACACTTTTCGATGGAAATCCGGATAATTTCTTGCACATGGATGAAATTCGAAGAAATATCGTTGATACAATTCGCAAATGGATTACTTTTCACGGTTTATTCATCGGCCTCCGCACTCTCAAGTCTGTGGAACAGTTTTTGACACGTATTTCTCAGTGCGAATCCTATACAAATCTTAAGGTTTTTATTCAACAATCTCTAAAAATCCTTCCGACACTTCATTACGGTATCAAACTCGGAGAGTCGAGCAAGCTCGAAGTTCCCGAAATCGCAGAGCCAGAAATTCTTTTCTCACCCAATTTATCTTTGCTTATGCCGCCTCCTTCGATTGTTGCACAACAGATTTCTGCATACCAATGCAAAGCCTTTGCAGCTGTGCACTCTCTCGAGTTCATCATTGCGTTTTCAAATCATTCGCTTACAATTCAGACACCAACGCTTCAGGAGTTCTTCCTCTTCGGTCAGCACATACAGCACCTGTTCCTCAACGCGTTTGTTCAGTACATAAAGGAGGAAGATCGCGTAGGAAATAACGGCGTGAAGACAGCTTTCCAGAGAATGACAAATGTTGCAATGGAATTAGAAAGCTGCAAGAACTATGATTCTCTTGCTAATCTTCTTCGCGTTCTCATGCGAAGAGAGATATTCAAGCTCTGCAATCCATCCGAAGACCAAAAGAATTTGCTCAAAGATTTATGGGAGAAATGCGGTAAAGATGGTGAAGATATGGCAAAGGAAGATGGATCGCTGAGTCTTTATGAGAAGAATATCCTTAAGCTCTACGACTCTTGGCTTTCATGTATACCAAACATGACGGCTGAGCTCCAGTCGATAAGATACTCGATTACAAAGCAGCCCGACTTTATCGATGGATTAATCAACTGGGAAAAGAGAAGAAAGATCGCAGAGCGTGCTCACATTCTTTATCGTTTCCAGAACCAGTCGACGTTCCAGGCCCCGATCTCTCAGATCCAGAAGGTCATATCGTCGAAGCCTGACAGATCGTTCGGAGATCTCATCAAAACTGTTACTGACAGAATTGTAGATATCGAAGATAACTAAATTGCTATTATTGATTATTATTCTTAACTGATTCATTTTTAACAAACTGTCATTGAAATATAATTATTGTTTTTAATATTGTAAATGAATGTGTGCGCAGTATTAATCTGTGGAAAATTTACTATTGATTAATGAAATATTCACAGCAGTGTATTTTCGTGATTATCTGTTGATACATCAAAACAAATATTTCATTTCGTATGATCTCGGAGAAAATAACAGTTAAGGCCAGACTTGCATGTAAAAGTGACAAATCACCTTAAATTTTTTTGATGATTTTTCCTTCCACTATAATGGGGAGAAAACATCAAAACTTGTTGAAAAAACAACCTTTGCTTAAAATGATTACTATCAAATTTGGAGTCTAACTGTAAAGGAAAGAGGCTTTAGTTCCTTAAATTTAAAAAAATTTGATTTGGAATTAACATATTAAGTAGAGTTTTAGAGAGTTGTGTTGCTTTATTAGCTAATAATATATGTGTGCATGATATTACACAACATTATAGCAAATTTGATTTCATATTAGTAAAATTGAATTAATCGACTTCTTGAAAAACAAAAATTAAAATAATCAAATCAACATGTTTAAAACAACAATACATAATATTAGTTTTTTCCTCATATAAATAAGATTTGATAGAAAACTGACTTTTTCTTAATGTCAAACAAATAGCACAGCCAATTTAAGTGATATTATTTATAAATGCGAATATTTAAATAATGTTAGTTTTATCACGAGGTTATCATTTTGATGTCTAAATAACCGAGACTAAATCACTCAATAAATACATTATTTCTGAATTGTTGTTAGTAGTACTGCTCCTTTGAAAATGATAAAACGCTCTGTTCAGTGTTTAAATACAGCGAAAACTGTCCGCTAAAATAAGGTTATCAATAATGGGGATTTTATTGCTTCATATCTCGGGATACCGTTTAGACTTGCGATCCATGCATACATTGTTCCTATATGCATATAGATGCTATGCACAAAGTTTCAACCCAAAATGTTTTGAAAATAAAGAGTTCCACACCTTGTATGCACCCACTGAAATAAGTATATAAAGCAAAAATTCTGGCTGCTGAATGCTCATTTTGTATATCCATATGGGATTATCTTATGAAAAACCAGCTGAACATTGAATAAATTGTTGTTTTTCTATTTTTATTAACAAAACAATGCTGAGAGTTAGCAAGCTTACAGTTGGTATCTAAATTGCATAATACATTCGTAAGAGCTCATGTAGAAACATTTTAATTTTTGAAAAATTTGATTCCTCATAAATAAATGATTTTTGTTGATAAAATAGATAAAAACATTATCCAAATGTGTTTTGTGTGCTTATTTTGGCATAAATGTCCTTTACAGACATGTCACTTTTACATGCAAATCTAGGCTTTTTTCAGCATATTTCGACCTTCTGTTTCTCAGTTAAATAATAAGAATTAGAAAATATCTCCTATGTATACCCCGATCCAAAAAATCTAGTTGTTAGCTAATAAAGAAAATCATGAAAATACCGATCAGGTAGCGCTGTGTGAAATAAGGTTAAAATAATTCATCAGAACTCGAATTTTGCGAATTTTTTTTGAGTTGAAAAAAATTATGAAATTATCAAAATCCGATACCGCATACATCTAGCATATACATAGAAGTAGCACGGTATATAAAATTTTTTTATTCAAATTCACACCAGGTTTCTCTAAGCTTCCTGCAAAAGTAAAATTTCATCTCATAAGGTTATATTTTTGAATAGTTTACATCAAATGCAAGTCGGGCCTTAAGTACCCTTTTTAATTATCCGAAAAGTAAACAATGGCAATTTGCCATCATTTGTCGTGGATAAGGTTTTAATTGTATCATGGACTTAAGGCCTTAAGAAGAGATAGAATTAGTATTCTGCAAAAATTCGTTAGAGTATGCAGCTTCAATGAACGATTTAAGTTACTTCAAGGATGAAGAAATAGACACAAAATTGATGAAGCAAGAGCACTGGATGCCGATCGACAATGAGTTCATTTTCACTGAAAAAATAGGACAGAAGTTAAGCATAATCGATATCGCTGCTTTCTGCGGATGTGAAGATGTATTCGATTACTTGATCGAAAGAGACTTCGATATATCGAGCAGAACAACAATCTGCGCAATCATCAGAGGAAATGTAGAGATCGCCAAGAAGTGTTTGGAAGTGATATGGTTAATGGATCAAAATATATCGAAAACAAATCGAATGCTGAGAATTTATTGAGAAAGATGATATTACAAAACAGTCAAAAAGGATATCAATACATCAATAACAAAATCAAAAAATAAATATATATTATGTTTGTTTTTCATTATAAAGAGAAATATATTCAACAAACTGCCATTGAAGTATAATAAGAAACAACTAATGAAGGATCATTTAACAGTCTGATGATGAACTTAATTTTTGATTTCTTTCTTTTTATAGTGTAAATGAGAGGAATCTGTGCAAAGCATTCATATGTCGAGAAGTGAGACAGCAATGCAGTTGATGGATCTGTAATTGCGTTTTTGATTATTAGATTTCCAAAATCACTTTTGTTGTTGTTGTTGTTGTCTCCAAGATAACAATATTCGATGGTGAGAGAACCACTTGCTTTATAAAATCTATATCCATCGATAGTATTATCATAGAAGCTGCAGTTATAAATGAAACTGTTGAGATTACCTGAATAAATCAATGCAGCATCTGAAGTTTTGGAACCAACGTTATATAAAAAGTTGCAAGACTCAATATCAAAAATATATGAAGAAGATGTTTCATATATATAGATGCAGAATAATAATAACCATCAGTTCTTTTTTGAGAATTATTTGAAAATGTTGATTGAATGATTTTTGATTCTGCATTAACTGAATATAAATTAAATAAGCATTGTCCATCAACTTTAGCATTTGAAATATTGATACTTGAAATGTTACAACTGCCATACAAATAAATATTACTATTTCCTGAATTAGTTTCAGCGCCTGAAGAACAAATAGATGAATCAAAGAGAAGATTTCTATATGAATCAGAGACATAAATATAACAGAAAACGCCAGCAGATGATGTCTGAGATTTGTAGCTACAAATTCGCTGTTGTGAAAATTGGCCTTGATCTTGAAAATAAATAGATCCTCCATTTCCACTGTTTGAGCAATTGGAAAATGAAGTATCCTCTGTAAGGAACTTAGTCGATTCAGTAGATGATGGAAATAAGATCGATGAACTCTTCAGATCTAAAAAGAAACATAGTTTCACGTAATAATTATCTTTTTCGACTTTCGAAACTTGTGTTGATTTATTAAAAATTGTGACATTTGGATTAGTGCCAGGATAGAATTCTTCCCATTCCCTCTTCCGTTGCAGAAGTTTCCATATTCACTCAGAAAAACCATTTAAATACTTTCATAAAAATATTATTAACCTTAGAGATTTGACACGTAAATAATGTAAACGTCAAAGAAAAATATATGTCAAATTCAATTAATTTAAATCAACACAGATTAAATAGATTTTATTGTAATATTTGAACATTTTATCGTATTTTTTCTTTCTCATTTTTTGAGATATTTCACAAATAATTGATAACTGAATCGATCCACTTTTTAATGAAGAAATAATAGGAATTCGGCCATTTATATAAATCTATCGTTGCCAATATCAGTCAATAACATATCGATTAAAAATGATAAATATCGATTTTGAACAGCGATTCTATTATAGATATAATTGCTATTGATATTTATTTGGGAAAAGTTGGGAAATAATATTAATTTTATTCCCAAATTATTAATATTAAAATTCAATTCAATTTTGGCACAAAATATAATAGATCTAGCTAATTGCGAATCATTTTATCTATAAATTTTGAAGATTTAATCATAAAAATCGATTTTGGTGTTGAATATCATGAAAACACATATAATTAAATAGTTTTATGATAAAATCGGAGAAAATAGAAAATTTCTCAGTTAAGGAACAAAAAGTGACTTGATTCATTCAATTTAATTTACATTCAAAAAATAACCCTATATACTCACAAATATTTTAATAGCAAAAACTTTGTTAGTTATATCTAATTTCGTGCTTAGGTTCATAATATCGTAAAATTAATTTAAAATGTAAAATATAAAAAAGTGATCCCCGGGGATCAATTTTTGTAATCTTCATTTCACTTTATCACAAATGGCTCCTGTTCTCCCATCTATACAGCAGTTCATTCAATATATGGGCGATTTCCAGCCCCTCCTCATGGATATTATGACACCACAAGAACCAATTAACGCTGTTATAGAAAGAAAGCCAAAAATTAAATATAATTGGACACCTCAAGAGGACTTTTACTTACAACAGTTTATCAGCATGTATGGGACTAAGAACTGGTTTCTGATTTCATACAAAATGGGCACTAGAAACCCAAGGCAGTGCCGTGAAAGATGGGAAAATTATATCAACCCAGAATTGAGCACTGATCCATGGACAGAGGATGAAGACAACATCCTTAGAGAAAAGTACGCTGAACTTGGAACAAAATGGGGCAAGATTGCAAAATCTTTGAAGAGCAGATCTGCAATCGCTGCAAGAAATAGATGGTACCAGCTTCAGAAGATGAGCCGTAAGCCAAAGTACCATCGCAATTAGTATTATTTGTTTTATTTTATTGGTTAAAATATTCTATCCGTTTAATTTCTCCTTTTTACATACCAATACAATATATGCATCCTTTTCTTCATACTGACAAAAGCAAAGATGAACTATTTTTAAAATAATTTTTTCACATGATTAATTAATCTTAATTGAGGCCCTATCTCATATGCTTATATACAAAAATTTGTTTGATGATGGCTTTGGCTATTAAAATTGTTTGTTTCCATTTATAAAAAATTTTCAAAATATTATTCTCCCAAAAATAATGATGATTCTTTTTTGAGCGGCTAAATTTGAAAAGTTTATTAAATTGAGAAGAATAACACACAGAGCTTATGTATGAACACTTGGAATACTTTTTTCCAAAAAAGCTAAAAAAGCATATTTATGATTAGATTTACTTATTTATCATCGACAAAAACATATTTTACGTTATAAAAATGCTATACAATGTGAATATAATATATTATAATGAGTAAAGCACATCATGGGAAATCAATATTTTTGATGCAAGATATACCTAATATTTTAATGAAATATAGCCTTTGTTAGCTAATTCTTTAATATATCATGCACAACATGATTTTGTACATTGTGTTTCAATAACTTCGCAAGAATTTAATCCATTGAGTTAATAAACGAGTTTCGCCAACTTTGCGTATCAATTTTAGAAAAGCCTCAAAATATCAAAAATCATTATCAAATTATTTAATGATGATATTTTTGATATTTATAAAATTTGTTTCATATGATTGAAAATTTAGGTAAGGGATATCGACTGCAATAAAAAATAAAAATTAATTTTATAAACTGTTAATTTTATTATTATATAGCATCGTAATTCGCAGAAGCGCGTGCAGAGTGACGGCCGCATGTGAATACGAATATTGCTCCAGCTTGGACGTGATCTATGAATGAAACCCAGAAATCGTGATTCAGAACTTTGATTTCTCCCTTCGTGTAATAGTTGTAGATGACGCCACCACCGAAGTAAAGTGTGCATGAAACGAATGATATGATCAAGAAGATTGCACCTCCACAGATCTTCTTGCTTGATGGTGTAACAGGAGCAGGTGTTGGTTCAACAGAAGGTGAAGGAAGCGGTGTCGGTCCAAGCTTGTGCGGACAGACCATTGATGTGTGTGCGGAGAGGACGATGTGCTTGTTGTCTTCGAAGCCCATATCATCGAAATCGATCTGCTCGCCTGGGATTGAAGAATTACAAACATATCTGATTGTCGTGTAATAGCCATCATAGCCACCGCCATATGTGACAGCGATACCATCATTCAATGCCTTCTTGCTGGCATCGAAGCTGAGCTCCTGTCTTGCGTCACCGACACCATAGCACTTCTTGACGCCATCGATTGTTAAGCACTTCCAGATGTTCGTCTTTCCGCCTCCAAGGCAGACATCACCAACACAGGATCTTGGCTCATCTGGATCGATCTGGATTTCAGCCTTAATGAAGTTTGGCTCTGATCTAAGAACGACGTGCTCATCGTGAACTTTGACCCTAGAGAGGTTGATTTCGATAAGAAGTTTGCCAATGGAAATGCCTGTTGTGTAATAGAATGCGCTCTGTGGTAATGGCGTTGGCTCTGGTGTTGGAGAAGGTGTTGGTGGGAGAACATTCTGAGCGAAAACCTTTGGACAAGCATTTGCTGAAGAAGCATGAACAACAACCGATTTACCGAATCCTGAGTTCTCCAAAACAGCACTCTTTCCTCCCTCGAACTGGAGTGTGTTGTATCCGACTTTTGGATCGCAATCAAAGACTAATTTGAAGTTTGTATCCCATTCTGAGTTATAAACAATTTGGATGCCATCCTCCATTCTCGTGTTATACAACGAAGCCTCAGCATCATATAATTTATTACCGTATGGGAAGCAGTACATCTTTCCGTCTTCTGCTGTGGAGCATCCGTAAGCGTTTGCTGTTGCTCTTCCTATTGGGCAAATGCCGATGTTGTCTGGGCAATAGAGGTGATCCCATGGCTTGAATTCGACGTGGAAGTCAGCAACATTAGATCTTGAAATGATCCTTGTGTTATCGATAAAGATGTCCTGCTTGAAGAAGTTCAAATCAACAGACATGTAGTGTGTTTCGTTCTGGATCAAGTTTGTTGGGTTCGGAGACTTCATTGGAGTTGGAACTGGATAACGTGGGCTTGGTGTTGGTAATCTCCATGGGACAGGTGTTGGTTGTGGTGTTGGCTGTGATGTGCAAGCGTTTGGTGTCAAAACTTCCATGTAAAGCTTTGTGCCATTGATTCTTACTGTATCGCTGATGCGTACATCATTAACGCCGACGCTTTGGTCGCAGACATACTTAACACTGGCAGCACGACGCTGTCCGATATACGAAACACTGAATCCTTTGTTCAAATCGGCCTTATCTGTGAGTGTGAAGTTGATGTCATTCTCGTAGATACCATAGGAAATGCATTCTGTGTCTCTTGCGCAGAAATAGAGTGTGGAGTCCTCAGCACCGCGGCATGTTGAATACTTCGGACAAGACATGGCACCGCATGGTTGGTAATAGATTGTAGCATTGGATATACCAATAAGGCCATCAACATTGACTACTTTTTCATGGCCATTTTCACCGCCATTAAGTGGAGTCAAATCAACATCTAACTTAACATTTCCCTGTGAAACACTCATCTGGCACTTCTCCGCGCCAGGATCTGGTATTGGCATGTACTCAACATCAGCTTCGTGTGAGATTGCAGTGATGAAAAGTGTGTCGTCTTGAAGAACAGCATTGCTGTCAAACAAAATGTGTCCCTCTGGGTAATCGAGAAATGGTGATGCTTTGATATGGACTTTACTCTGATGAGCGTTTGAATAAGTGATCAAAAGTCCTTCATTCTCTGACTTACCGTATAATGAGATAGCCGTTTTGTCATTAAGCTGGACGCCGAAGTTCTGGCAGTCGCCTTCTGATCGATCCAATGGACAAATGAAAGCAGATGAATAACCATTGTTTTCACATGTATTTTCTGGTGGACACTCCATCCTTCCGCATGGTTTGTAGTAGAAAGCGTATTTCTTATCGTTGACAACAATTGTTGAGCGAATTCCATATGGCCCACCATCGACTTCGCCGAAATGAGCGTTGATTCCGAGGTTTTCATCGTAATCTGCGCGTGATGCGAAGTCACAAATTGCCTTAAACTCAGGTGTTGGCGTTGGTTTTGCTGCTGTACCTTTACAACCGGATTTGTGTCTATAGTTAAGTGTGAAATGATCGGTATTGTCCAAGTAATAGTGACTCATCGTGAAATCGCTTGATGTTGACGTTTGATCACAAGTGATATTAAAATCAAAATCGACGGCTTTGTAGATTTGACCATCAAGGAATGGTTCTCCGTCACCATTATAGCTGACGCCGGCACTGATCTCGTCAAAATCGAATTGTCCTAAATAATTTATTGATTGAATAAGTGTATCTTTCTTTCTCATGATGTTAGCGCCATAAATATCGTTGGCTGTTGCTCCTGGAACGTCAGAAGCCTTCAATGAGCCACATAATTTGAAATAATAAGTATATCCATCGTAATCGAATGTTTGGACAGCACTTTGGAGCTCATTAATGTCCCAAGTGTCGCCTTCAATGTTGATGGAGCAGGGCGAGCGAGAAACAAGTCTGCTCGCTGCGAAATTGCTAAGAACGAAAAACATAAAGTGACGAAGGACACTTTTTTATCGTTGTTTTATCCAACTTATTCTCCTCTGTTAGAGGAATGACATATTAAAACTTTCGATATATTTAAAAAGTGGTTATTTTTAGAGAGAAAAAATGGGCGTTATCTCTATAAATTGAGTGATAAATATCAATGAAATCAATATATTTCAATTTAGTACAATATGTGCAACCATTTAATATAGTTATAATGGCTGATAATAGATTTTGATACAATGACTGATTTAGGCTTTTCTAAAATTGATACGCAAAGTTGGCGAAACTCGTTTATTAACTCAATGGATTAAATTCTTGCGAAGTTATTGAAACACAATGTACAAAATCATGTTGTGCATGATATATTAAAGAATTAGCTAACAAAGGCTATATTTCATTAAAATATTAGGTATATCTTGCATCAAAAATATTGATTTCCCATGATGTGCTTTACTCATTATAATATATTATATTCACATTGTATAGCATTTTTATAACGTAAAATATGTTTTTGTCGATGATAAATAAGTAAATCTAATCACAACTATGCTTTTTTAGCTTTTTTGGAAAAAAGTATTCCAAGTGTTCATACATAAGCTCTGTGTGTTATTCTTCTCAATTTAATAAACTTTTCAAATTTAGCCGCTCAAAAAAGAATCATCATTATTTTTGGGAGAATAACACACAGCGCTTGGAATACATTTTTCCAAAAAAAGCTAAAAAAGCATATTTGTGATTAGATTTACTTATTTATCATCGACAAAAACATATTTTACGTTATAAAAATGCTATACAATGTGAATATAATATATTATAATGAGTAAAGCACATCATGGGAAATCAATATTTTTGATGCAAGATATACCTAATATTTTAATGAAATATAGCCTTTGTTAGCTAATTCTTTAATATATCATGCACACCAGGATTTTGTACATTGGGGTTCAATAACTTCGCAAGAATTTAATCCATTGAGTTAATAAACGAGTTTCGCCGACTTTGCGTATAAAAATTTAATTGCCCGACTGGTTTATATGTTATTTATATTCATTATCCTAATTCTCATTTTATAGTTTTATTGTGTTCATCAATAGCTATGATTTGGTTCGTTGTAATATTTCATTTTGCAAATTTCAGATTTTATTTCATGTGTTTGAGATGTTTTAATGGTAAATTTAGATATGAATCATCGAATGAAACAATTTTGGATGGTTTAAATCGATTAATCTCTAAAATGTTCAATTCATTTGAGAAAATTAAATAAATTCAGTGTTTTATGGATATAATATATGCAATATCGAATATATAATAAATTTTTAAGTCTATGAATAATAGATCTAGGTATTGAGTGAAAAATGAAAGCAAAAATATTTTTAACATGTAAACTGTCAAGATTTTGAGTTCTCAAATTTGATGCATGTCAAGAATTTAAAATCTTTAATGATTTCTCCTGTGTCGAGATTAAACAACAAATTCAGTGGAACAGCTGATGAGCTCGAATTAAACGACTTAGATTCCGCTGAATTACAGCAAGATATAAGCAGCGAATTCAAAATATCCAATTCTAGAAGAAAAGTTAAGAAACTTGCTTGTCATCCAAACGAAGCATTGCCTCCTGTTGTGTTAAGAGTTGCTGGCCAAATATACCACTTTGAGTGCTTAAAATGCTCAAAATGCAATTCAAATCTTGTCCCACCAAGTGCTTTCATTGCTTCCACGGAACCGCTCCAGCTTTTGTGTCATAAATGTGTTGAACAAATACAGAGCAATGTGATTCTTTGTAAAGTTTGCCATAAAATCATCAAAGAATCTTCTCCTGCATTAACACTTGCTGAAGACTTCTCGATTCATATTGAATGCCTTCATTGTTTCATGTGCTCAAGAAAATACTCCTTGAACAAGCATTTGAAATTTGGAATTTTAGAAACACAAGTTTCTAAGCATTGCCTCTGCAATGACTGTATACAGATAGTATCTGGAGGTAAAATTCCAACTGATGAAATATCAGGAAGAATTCCATTCGAGATATGTCAATGCAAACGTATCAAATGCAGTTTCTGTAATGAAACCATCACAAATGGATTTTTCTTTGCTTCTGATGGCCAAATCTCTTGTTATAATTGTCACTTGAATCAATATTCAAAATAACTCTTATTACCTCATAAACACTTTATATTTCATCATTGATTCTATAGTTTTTGATATTCTCACTGTGTTTTTGACCCTAAAATATAGATTTTTTAATTTGAATTTGTTAATCTAATGATTTGAACTTTTTACAGAAAATATGAAAAGTCTACACTCTGTATTTAATAGTCTCAAACTGCAAAGTTTCATTTTTTCTGAATATTCAAAAATGTTTTATAATGGAACTTTGTTTCACATCAAATGAAGGAATTGCAAGGCTATGAGTAGCGCATTATAGCCCAGTTCCAAACTATGTGTTTATAACTCGGAACTATAGATTATCGAATTGTCTTTGATATTTAGACAATTTTGATGAATAACTAGAAGACAAACGAACACACGAGCAATCTGCTGTATTCACATAGTGTTTAGTCATGATATTTATAAAAATAAAAATTAAAATATGATATCAAACAAAACAATCAAAAGCTAAAAATTAAGGACAAGTAAATAAGGCGGATCTAAGACTTTATTGAAAGATCAGAGTTGAATATATTCAAATTTTATTGCTGCTTCTTGCCACCCTTCTTGCCAGCTGGCTTCTTCTCGGCCTCCTGGGTTTCCTCGACCTTCTCGACAACATGGTCTGGGTGTGTTCCGTAGCACTTTAAATCATGGCCATTGATTACTGGAACAAGCTTTCCTTCAGCAACCATGGCTTCGAGGGCCTTGCGGGCGCATGTGAGGGAGATTTTATAACGCTCTGCGAGCTTACCTGGGGAGATGAGTTTGTTCTTTGGAACAGACTTCTGCATATCAGCAGCCTGCTCGGCGGTGATGATGACGACGAACTCCCTCTTCTCCTTGTTTGTGGCCTTGGTCCATTTCTTACGAGCGCCTCCTTTAGCGGACATAGAACAAAAAGGGCTACGAAACCCCCGGATTTGAGATCTTTTTGCGGTTTGGCTCAGCAATGGCCATGGGGCCTTTTTCTAGTTTTCATGCATCAGATAATGTTTTTGTCTCTATTTTCGATATTTTTTTGCATTATTCCTAGTATATATTTTGGTTGAATTTTGATTTAAAATTGATAATGCGTTTTCTACTAGTTCTTCACTGATTTGGTGGGATATCAGTGAAAGTATTCCTCTAGTTAGTGAAAAACTAGTAGTTTGTCGTTATAAAATTCACAACTTCTTCGATATTCTCGCAATTACATCATTATCAAGGAACCAACAGTCAACAAGCCATTGTATACGAATCTGTTCATCGTATCCCATTGCTTGTTGAATGTTGGTACCATCGAAATTCGCTCAGAGCGTTCTGATTCGATTTCATTTTACAATTCAACATTTTCTCTGGGTCTCTGAGGTTGCTAAGACATAGGATGACCTAGCAATCTCAGAGACTCGTAGAAAATGCTATGAATCGAAATATTTCATTCATCGATTTACATTACTTGCTTTAGCTGTCTAATAGCACGATAAACAGATAGCTTGTGAGCACATGTTTGTCATGCTATTAGACAGCTAAAGCGATTTGCGATTTATAATTCTCAGTTAATAAAGTTCTCCAGATATTCGATGCTCTGTAGAGCGTGTGCTAGAAATTGATCATTTTTGATGATATTTATTAATGTTGGATAAATTACCAACATCAGGCACAAGCAAACACGAAAATTACATCTACAGCTCCCAGATATTTGATGTATAGCCTACATAATGAAGTATAGCGATTAACTATACTACTTTTCCAACTTTTGGAATACAAAAAATACATCATTTTGTAAAAAAAAATAGTTTGAAGAGCATTTAGAAAAGATAAATAGTGCAGCATTATAGCCACATATCTTCTGAATATGACACAGATGTGTGCATTATGAAACTCAAAAGTTGAGAAATGTGGATCGATATTAAAATCAAAATGTCATTCATGGCATGGGTAAATGTATTAAAATGAATTCTGATTATTGAAGCCTTGTTATTTAATTTTAAACGGCAAAGTATATGGAGTTACTTATGCTAACACTATCATATTGGCATATTTAAACGTGTATCACATTATATTGATGATCTATTAGATATGGATATATAGATGAAGATGCATATAATCATATCTGCTGAGATTCAGAGAATCAAATTAGATTACATCAAGTAAAATCAAAATAATATTCATGCAAATGTAGTTGACAAGTGATAGACTATAAGGGCAACAATAATAGATAATCAGATATCAACTTTTAAAAATTTGAAAATCTTAATAATCTATAATAAAAGCATTTGCCGATATGAATAGTAGTATACAAAGTGTGACTTTTTGGGGTAGTCCAAAATTTTGTCCAACCCCCAAAAACTCCCACTCTGAGAGTATCCATAATTATAATTTCCCCTAAAATTCATATTATAACAATTTTCCTATCATTTATATCAAAATCTCAATAATTTCTATAATTTGTTATTAAAATATATTGTTTAATTAATAATCTAAATTCTTATTGTTATGATTTATTAATGGTTTATCTAAATTGATGAAAATAAATAATATTTTTTATATATTATGAAAAAAATAATATATTTTTTCTTCAGTAGTATAGAGAGGGGGTCACTTGTCATTCTAGATATAGAGGATGTATTCCAACATATATATAGTGTAATTCCGAGCAACTAATTTTTTAAGTTAATTTTTAAAATAATTTAATTTTTTTATTTGGATGAAATAATAATATATATGGCAATCGTTTCGCCTGAGCTAATGAAGAAATGGGGTATTAAGCAATTAAATGAATATGATTTTTTAATTAAATCTAATCAAAATGTAATAAAAAATGATTCAACACCTATTAAAACAGATATAAGCAACTCAGAGATTTCAATTCGCTCAGGTCGCGGTTTAAATCCTGAATGGATTAAAAAACAATTTAAAAATGAAGGTTGTGAATTAATAAATGAATATAAAGGATGTGAAAGTGAACTAATTTATAGATGTAAAAATAAAGACCCTGGACTTCGTCCTGGCGTAGCCTCAGGTCAAGGCTCTAAGAGCCAAGTATTTTCTATTACGTGGCATAGATGGAATAAAGGTGAAAGACCCCATAAATGTGACGAAGATGAAATAAAAATTGTTGAAAATCCAAAGGCGCAAAGCGCCCAGGACGAAGCCCAAGAAAATGGTGTTTCCATTTATTGCATCCGTAAAGTTCCAACAAAAAGTGGAAAACAAATGAATAGAAGAATTTATAACCCAGAATATATTAAAATGATGTTCCAAAATGAAGATTGTGAAGTATTAAATGCTGATGAATACTTAAATGTTAAAACTAAATTAAAATATAAATATATTGGAAATGATGAAAGATGTAAAGATAAAGATAAAATTTATAGTGTATGTTTTAATAACTGGCATTCATTAGGTATTAGAAAACATTTTAAAGAATATGGGAAATCAACAAAATTTTTCAATGGTGAACATCAAACTGAAATCATTGATGAAGGAGATGGATTATAAGAGAATTTTTATTTTTGAAATAATTTATTTTTTAATTCGTAAGAAATGAGTTCAGAACTTCAGTATGTCACAGTCAATAAATTAATTGAAATCCTCAAGCCTATTTTGGATGGCATCAAACAAGTTGATGTTTACTTTTGTGATTATGTTGAAAGTTTGTATTATAATGGAAAACATAATATTAAACCAATAGCTTTTGCATTTGACGGAAAATTAGTGGATAATGAAAAAATATGGGATTTCTTACCTGATATATTATATTTAACAAACTTAACAGACAAATGGTTTAAGAGACTTCCATTATCAAAAATATTATGTCGTGTTATGATTAAAACGGAAATAAAAGAATATAACGGATTTAAATATCATCCTTCTAAAGTTCAAAAATTAGGAAAAGAAAAGTTACAGAAGAAATTAGAAAAGAGATTAAGTGATGATAGGGTAAAAAGGGTGAACAAATTAGCTGAAAAATGTAATATCGAAGAAGAGTTTGATGAAATTGAAATTGATCCTGAAGCTCTTTAAGCTGAATTTAATATTTCCTTTGGAATTAGAAAATGGTACTATGTACCATTCAATACTGCAATTATTTGATTTATTCTATCTTCAATCACATTTATTCTTTTTGTTAAAGCTAAAGCTGTTGCACCAATAGCGAAAACGGTTGGCACAGCAATCGGTGGAATATTTGGAGCAAAAGCAGGGAACCCAATGATGGGGGCACAGGTTGGAAACGCAATAGGTGGAGTAGTTGAAGGATTAGTGAAGTGATACTGATTTTATTTTTCGAAACTGGAAATTAACGTTAATTTGAAAATAATTTTATTTTTTAATTCTTAAGTAAACATGTCAACAATGAACACCTCGAAGGTCATTTGTGAAGCCATTAGTGATGATTATGAATGGATTCAATACAACTCACAATTACGAATCATTCATTCTATCAAAGATGATTATTTTCAAATGCAATCAATACTTAAGGCTTGTAATGCACCAGATGACAAAAAAGCAAAAGATTGGTTCAAAAATCAATCAGCAATTGAGCTTTTGAGTGAATTTTCACGAATGGGAGAATTCTCCCCCTCGCATAAACCTTGTGAAAATCGTAAAAATTTGCCTAACAGATTAAGAGGTTGGTATTGCCATCGACTTCTTGTCAATGCTGTAGCAATGTGGGCATCACCGAGATATTCTATTTATATCATGAAGCTTTTAGATGATATTTTCACAAAAGAAAGAGAAGAAATGCAAAAAGACTTTGAAACCAAGAATGAGGAAATAAAGGAAAAAATTCCTCGATCAGTTCCATTGAATAAGGAAAAGAGCTATAAATATATGATATATACTGAAAATGTCTTGTTTTACTGAATACATCAACTTTTTTAACCGTTTCTGTTGTTTCACAATTCGATATTACGTATGCTTCAAATATTGCATTATCAGTAGAATATACAGATCTACCATTAGCAAGGATTTGA
>JALKBU010000394.1:0-43334 GCA_023091735.1 Trichomonas tenax
TACTGATTTATATTATTTAGATTCTCAATTTGATCCTTATATTCTTTGTAAAATTCGTTTTTTACTAAATTTTTATTTTTTTTTCTTCAAATTATTTGTTTATAATTCATATTTACCATGCAAGAAGGGATAATTTCGACCGGTTTTCTTGGTTTGGAGTGCAACAAAAACTTGCAATGAACTACGTTTATGGTCTTCATACTCAGCGTGGAGTTTCAATCTATAAATGTCAGTATTGTTTAGACTACAAAGATATTTATAACACTTTTTTAAAGGTGACAATTTGCCCTCAGAAAAAAGTGACCATTTATTCATGAAAAGTGACTTTAGGGTTTCACGTCACTTTTTGTTGTTCACTTTTGTCCTAGACTCCATTGTGAATCAACAATTTTGTTGAAAATTTAAAAACTCAAAATTCAGCCTTGATATCAGGAAAATAGGCATAAAATAGCATAATAAAGCCGTACGCACAATAATTTCTGATTTTTAATCAGAAAGCTAAAATTTTTAAAAAAGCTATGATTCGATGCACATTCGGTGCCTCCTTTCACTGCACCACCAACCAGAGCGCTCATGCTCACAAATTTGGGTGAATTACATTAACAAAAAAAATTCATTACATTTAAGCCGTCTTTAGAATGGATGACGATGTAGAAACGGTCGACACACATTACATGCGATATTCAACATCTTGCAAATAAAAATCAAAATACACAAGTCTAAAGCGATAGTGCCTGATGGAACGAGATGGGGATTTTCAGCAACTGGAGTTTGAGTACCAGCAGCCAGAAAAAGACCTCTTACAGCTAGAAAACATGTTTTCATTCATTAATTTCTATCCTATTCATTTGAATTTTTGCAAAAATTTTTTATTTGTTTTTTATTAGCTTGACATGCTTAGTGTTTATATTTATCATTAACTCATACAGCATAGTTGTACACGAAAAGTGACTGATAAATTGCCTTGTAAAGCATTCAAAAGGCCGGTTGTTTTTAAGGCGAAAAATGAACTACGTTATTGAATTTTATAGAATATATATTGTTTATGCATAGTAAGTTTGCAACACAATAGCAAAGTCCATAGAAAACAAAATAACACAATTCGTGAAAGATCGCGTGAACTTGATATAAAGGGACGTAACAAAGTTGTGAATCTGAAATGTAGAGTGGAAAAATTAAAATAAATTTTAATGGATTTAGCGCACAGTGCAGTGGAATATAGGCTACCTATGCTCATAAAAGATGCACGATGAATTTTTTCCTTTTGTAACATGAATCTTTTTAATGCTTTTGTACGGAAATACTGGAAGGGCAGGTGTAAGACCGAGGCACTTGCAAAATTTACATGTCAGATTCACACTTTTGTTATGGACTCCGTGATAAAATTAATAATTTTTTTTAAAAAAACAGGCTTTTAAAGCAAAAATTACTAAGCAAAAATCACTTTGCCATCACGTATTGAATGATAACTCAAGGCATTCAACACCTCATCATTTTATATTGATTGTTTATTAAATTTTTGCTTTTTTAATTATTGAATTTATACGCATAAATAGATTATGCTTCGATAAAATAAATAATGTGTTAAAAATAATTATAGCTAGGCACACACAAGCATAAATATCAACTGAAATAGAACTTTATCCAAATGTATAAATAAATTATTCCGAATACTTTTGTTAAGATCTTTGAACTTAAGATGTAGCAATAGTTAAGCATTAACAACCAAAACGCAATTACGTATTGTTGTTGCTTATAACCACAAATATTTTAAAACGTATGTAAATTATGCATCTGCGCCGTAAGAAATGATGCAGGCATAAGCTATATCAAATTTAGCACTCGAATGCAAAAAATATCGTAATTTTGGTCGAGTAAAGATTTTTGGATATATATCGTACTGCAAATGACGTAAAACCCATTTTCATCTTAATGAAATGAGTTTCATTGGATTTAAGCAAATTTTTGATTTTTTTCAAATTTTGAAGCAATCACTTTGCATTGTCAAAATTATATATCACAAGCATTTTTGCTATTTACGCTGTTTCTGATAAGTTTCTCTGTGCAGGAAGGATGCACACGTATGCAAAATAAAATATACTGAATAGCATCAAAATTTAAATGAATATTTTTAATATTTTCTCATTCACGTCCATATACATGTTGGATGCTCAACGCAGTATGCGAAAGCATATACCCAAGTACATATGTTATGAAATAAGAAACTTGAGAAAATAAATTTTTATTTTTCTCAATTTGAGGCTTGTGAAAGAGTGACCGGGTCGATTTCATTCTCGTTCCAGTCTTCATCAATGTTACATCTTTCGTTTGTCCTTTTTACTCTATCATCACTTAATCTCTTTTCCAATTTCTTCTGTAACTCTTCATAGCTCTTTGAGCCGGGATCTTTTGGATCTTTTCCTAATTCTTGAACTTTGGAAGGATGATATTTAAATTCGTTATATTCTTTTGTTGCTGTTTTAATCATAACAAGACATAATATTTTTGATAATGGAAGTCTCTTAAACCATTTATCCATTAAGTTTGTTAAATATAATATCAGGTAATAGATGCTTTATTTTTCCATTATCTACTAATTGACCATCAAATGCAAAAGCAATTGGTTTAATATTATGTTTTCCTTTATAATATAAATTTTCAACATAATCACAAAAGTCAACATCAACTTGTTTGACACCATCCAAAATTGGATTAAGTACTTCAATTAATTTATTGACTGTGACATATTGAAGTTCTTAGCTCATTTCTTACGAATTAAAAAAATAAATAATTTAAAAAGTAAGAAAAAATTATGAAATGAAAAACATTCACAATCCATCACCTTCGTCAATGATTTCAGTTTGATATTCACCATTGAACGGCTCGTTGAGCCTGAGGTGCAAAGCACCGAAGAATTTTGTTGATTTTCCATATTCTTTAAAATGTTTCCTAATACCTAATGAATGTCAATTGTTATAAGAAATTAAATAAATTTTATCTTTCATCATTTCCAAAATATTTATTTTTTAATCTAGTCTTTGCTTTTTCATAGTCTTCAGCATTCAATACTCCACAGTGAAGTGAGAAGGGAGAATCATCATTAATTTTGGAGAATAACACACAGAGCTTATGTGTGAACACTTGGAATACTTTTTTCCAAAAAAAGCTAAAAAAGCATATTTGTGATTAGATTTACCTATTTATCATCGACAACAACATATTTTACGTTATATAAATGCTATACAATGGGAATATAATATATTATAATGAGTAAAGCACATCATGGCAAATCAATGTTTTTGATGCAAGATATATCTAATATTTTAATGAAATATAGACTTTGTTAGCTAATTCTTTAATATATCATGCACAACATGATTTTGTACATTGGAGTTCAATAACTTAGCAAAAAGTTAATCCAGTGAGTTAAAAAACGAGTTTCGCCGACTTTGCATATAAAAATTTAATTGCCCCATCAGAAAGTCGTGTATGTTCAAAATTTCCTTTTTGGAATCTTTTCCATGTTGTTATATATGGCTTTCCATCATATTTATAAACTAATTCCGAATTACAATTTTCATATTTAGATATTAATTCACAATTTTGTTTTTTAAATTGTTCTTTAATCCATTCAAGATTTAGACCATGACCTAATCGTTGAGGTATTTCATTGTCTTTGCTTTCATGGTTGGCACTTCGTGCCGAAGTTTAAAGGACCGTCGGAAAGCCTCTGGTTCTTGTTTTTCAAAATCTTTAATTGACTTTTTAATGTATTTATTCATAAACTCGGGTTTAATTGTTACCATCTATATATAGTTGCTTTTATACTAATTAAAAATTAAATAATAAAAAAAATTAACTTAGTTTTTTTCCTACTATATATATTCGTTATTGTTCCATCTATATATAGTTTACAAAAATAAGCAACTAACCCCTAAGTCTACTACTAAAAAAATTGATAAAATATTAAAAACAAATGCAAAGAATTAATAACACTGACAATAAATTATCGAAATTTTATGGTATTTTTAATAGAAACAAAGAAAATTGCAGAAAATATGGAAATGAATAAGAAAAAAAATTGAAAAAATATTGACTACATATCATTATTTATTCCTTCTTTTATTCTGTCTTTGTTTCTTCCGCAGGCTTCTCTTCTTCCTTCTTGCATTCGCTGCATTCAGTCTTTTCGCACTTCTTCTCTTCCTTGTGTTCTTCAGCGGCCTTTTCTGACTCCTTCTTCTCGCACTATGTGCATGTGAAGTACTCACCCTCAACAACAACTGGCAAATCACCCTCAACCTTGAAATGAGATTCGCACTTTGGACAGCACTTGAAATCGATCTCCTTAGCGGCCTTTTCTTCAGCAGTGAAGACAGCAAGGACTAATGAAGCGTCCTCACGCTCTTTCTTGTCTTCAACGGACTTCTTGTAGTTGACAATTAACTTGATTTCGCCTTTTGGCTCAGCGCCTTCTTCGAGAGAGGCCTTTGTGAATTTGGCCTTCATCTCCTCCTTGCCCTCGAAACAGACAGCCTTTGTCTCGTTGGCAGCAACAGTCAACTTGATCGCAGACATTAAAGTGAACTGATGAATCAAAACAATTGGCGCCAAATAAAAATTTTGAGCCTATTCTTGTTCTATTTATTGATATAGATTTAATTTTTCAAATAATATGACATGAAAAAATTTATATCAAAATATAAATATATTTTAACTATATAATATTTTTAAAAGGCTTTTAGATTTGATCCAAAAAGTGACAAATCGAATTTTGTTTGATAAAAATATTCTATTACTAAAATATAAGAAACATTTTCCTAAATTTTTGATATGAAAAGTGCCACAATATGTTTTCTTTTTAAACATGATATATAATTGAATTTTGAATAATATTTTTAATCGATCAAAATTGTTTCAAATTTTGAGAGCATCCGACCAATCGCTTTACAAATATTTTTTTCCAAATAACACAAATCTATATCACCTATAAATAGCTTTTGCTGATTTAAATTGTTTATTTAAATTATTTTGCATAGAAAATATATCACTATTAATTTAATACTCGAATTTCTGTCTAAAATATAAAAATAGTTTACAATTTTTTAATTTTTTTCCAGCAAATATAACATCAGAATCATGGATCATATCTCTGATATGAAAATTGTTTGATTTTGAGCGGACAATTTCCGATTTTGTGAAATTCGTCATTTATTCAAGGAATTTATCGGTATAACCATAACTACTGTTCATTTCTTTTGATTCTCGATATATTCTATGCAATAAAATCGAAAAGAATGTTTATTCTTCAATATTTTCGCCCGATCATCGTAATTATTTTACATAATTCAGAGATAGCACATTAATTTGCGGTAAACTCGGATAATTTGATGAAAATGTTCACTTTGACTGATTTTATCATGGCATCAAAAATTTTTTTGGTAAAGATATTAGTACCCACAGTGTTTGTTCATACAAATCGGTTCGACATCGATATTTCAACATGGTTTACATAGAAAATAGTCTTGAAACTATCTTTATTCGTCCAATTAATTCACTAAAAGACAAAAATTCGATGCATCCCTCAAACTCATGAATTCTACTTTTTATGCATATTTATGCAAGATTTTGGACTTTGTGATTCCAAACAATTATGATTTTGATCGAATCGTTCATTTTAATATATTAAAGATGATTTAGAGTCACGTTGGACACATAGTCAATTCTAAATGAAACAAAATCAATGTTCTTTCAAGATTAATACCTATTATAGCTGCAAATATTTGAAATTCTCAATATTTACAATAAAACTTTTCATCTATACGCAAATAATACAAGGGCATATTAATGCTATCCATTCTGCTGATCTCTAACAGAGAATTGATAGCATTACCATGAAAAATTGATTAACAAATAATTATATCTCGGTTTATTCTTTTACTCTACTGTTTAATAACTCTTCAATAGGATTTTTATGGCCATTCATATAATAATTTGACCATGCTTGCATCAAACAATGAGAAAACTCGGATGAATACATTGTTGAAGTCCTATTCATCACACAATTTACTATTTCTCAAAAATAGATATATGTTTAAAGCATTTAAGTCTAAGAGCAATATTTTCAAAAATGACGTGATACATTGTTGTTATATACTAACAATTATCTTGTCAATCAATAAAATGCTTGAAGAAATGTTTAAACACAGAGTTTCAAGACATGTTATCACGTATATATTTCATCGACAATAATATTACATCTTTGAAGGCTTGCACATTGTCTGACACTTATTCATGAGTATCTCTAGAAAATCATTGTCTTACAAAAGAAAACAAATAGAATTTAATAAACATAATAATTATATAAAGCATAAGATTAGTCAAGATTGATCCTGCATGGAATTCTGTAGTTAGTGATCACTGCGTTGAAAGCCGAAGCTATGTCTTTCAAAATTTGACAAATTCCATTCATTGAATCAGTAAAAATCAAAGAGAGTTCAACCAAGCATCCAATGTAACTACAGCTTGTGGAGTACATCCTTCTCATCTCTGTTATATCACTTTTATTAGATAACTTCGCTGGGATCTTTTTCGTCAACAGAAAGAAGTCGTATGTATTGACTTCTGAGAGGACAGCCTTTCGATGAAGTCTATCGAAGCTGTCTTTTTTGCCCATTGTTGATGTTTACATTTTTAATCGATTGTTTTTACATCTTTTATTACCTGCTATATAGATCCATCAGAGTGTTTTACAGCTAAATTCCGATGAGTTTTCAAGTTTTCTAAAGAGGTATTGACTTCCAGTGTCCACAGACAACATTGCCAGTATGAACAATATGCTTTAGTAACGATAGGAATACACACTCTCCGGTTGGATATTACTATTGTCGCTTATGTTGATCCACAATTTCCAATTTAGCAACAAATTACAAATTAAATCAACAAAAAGATAGCAGATGGTATATACGTATCATTGTATTCCATTTAGTGATGTGTTAGTAGTATATAAAATGAAAATTAAAAATGTAGATATTTTCTTATTTACTATTATGAGTTAAAAATGTATTATTAGAAGACAGTTCTGTCCGGCTGTGAGTGCACTTGAATAGCTTAAGCTTGATTGACCAAGATTATAACCAAAAATAGAAGGCAAAATTCAAAATAAATCCAAACTTTACAAATTATTTCAATTTTAAAAATTGAATATATCATTGCTAACACAATTTCAGTCATATACAGACGATAATTGTCAAAAAATCGATACAAAAAGTGCCTCTAACCGTTTGGTCGGATAACTAAAGTCAGCTGTATATATCGCACATACATATGCCATTCTAAATTCACCAATTTTGGCCGCTAAATCCCAAAAAATGGAATCATTTCACTTCTAAAGATCCTTCGGATATAACAATTCTTTTGAATACAAATCATTACACCTTGAAATGCGTAGACTGGAAGTATGTATCTACGCTGGTTACAACAAAAAATATAAATTGTGGAAAATGAAATAGTTTATTCTCTGATGATCATCATTTATTCTGCAAAATCGTTTTTTCAGAGCTATACCATATAATGCTCAAACGAAATTGATCCATTTTAATTCTGTAACCTTGCATGTTTAAATAAAATTTTTTCTATGTTATTTTAGGTATGTTTGGATACTATGGCAGAAGCAATAAATAATAAACAAAAAATTTTAACAAAATAAAGAAGTAAATTAAACAAAAAATCAAAATATTGGCCAAACTCAAAGAGTCAAACCTTGGACGTCGAGCTTTGCAGGAATATGTTGTTCTGTCATTGTGCTATTGAGCAATCTAATCAATGACAAAATGTCTAAGATCAATAAATTCATTGATTGAGTGAAAGTCTGCTGTAACTCACAAAGAGAGCCTATGTAGGAGCAGTTGCAACTGAGCAAGCTTCTAAATTCGATTAATGTTGATCTAATGTTGATTGATGAAGGAATTTGTTTCGTTAATAAGTGGAATCCCTCGCTGTTGACCAAAGAAAGCAATGCTTTAAGATCATCGATATCGCTTTCCTTTGAGTTTTCCTTGTTTTGCGTTTTTCCAAGAGTCTGTGAAACTTTGTAAGCTTTATAAGCGTTCCTGTATAGCTCTAGTCCTCGCGATATCAAATCCTGGTTAACAATGCCCTGTGCTCGAATTGCATCGTTAATCGTATTATTTATGTAAAATATTGTTTGGAACGACTTCTCTATGTTGGTTGTTATGTATGACATTCCATTAGCACTCAGATCTTTCGCTGCCGCTAAAAATGATGAAATCTTTTCGGAGACAATGCAAACTTCGTCGATGACCGCCACAATGTTCGAGTTCTTCGCAACAGTATCAGGATTGTCTTTCTCTTTAAGCATCGTTAAGTAAGATTGCATAATTTTGATAAATTGTTCCATAACTTCTTTAAACGCAGAGAATGACCTAGGAAATTCGCGCGGACAGACGTCCGGTGGCATCTTCGTCATGATTTCTTGATATTTTTCGATTATATTGTTGACCATTTCGCTGCATCTTACAGTATAAACGGTCCTACTCGTTACTCCTGGCTTCCTGAAGGCGCTTGGAAGCGTAATATCAGTTAAGAATGTTGTTCTTGTTGTCGCTGCGTGTTTAAGAAGAGGATATTTCTTCATTTTTGAGTTGTTTTGTCGTATAACAATTTAAAAACTTTGAATCCATTATTAGAGCATATTTGAGATAAATTTGCTCATAAAAATAAAAAATATTGATGAAAAGATATAAATTAACAGTTTTTTGCAATAATTTTTATTGGATATTTTTATTTAACATATGATAATAAGCAAGTGATAATTTAAATTGAGAAAACAACTTTTGAGATGCTTAAAATATTTTTCAGATGAAATAAAATTGTAAAAAATTAAGGGTGCGGTACAGCCAGTTGTCACTTTTACTCAAAAATGGAAAATCCAACATCAGAAGGGTTTTGGCTAAAAACAAAACTCACACTTTCTATAGAGGGTTTGAAAACCGCGCAAATTAGTTGATAAATCAACAATAATCCGTGCAATCTTGATTCAATATCTTTATAAAATAACGAAGACCCGCGCTTTTTAACGTGCTTTTTATATCGTCACATTTTTTCGCGGGAACAAAGAAAGGTACATTTTCATCCACCAACAAAGGTAGTGTATGCAGCCTTTTGCCATAGTATTCTTGCAAACATGTACATTGCAAGAAGTATGATAGTTAATCTAAGAAGCTTCTTTTTTTTAAGCATTAAATGAACAAATTTATTTCACGATTTTAAAACGCTCTGTATACGTTGCTATTGGCCTTAATGATTAAGGGAAATCTTTCTAAGATTTAAGGGTGCACACAATAAGAGGTCCTCTCAATTTATTAACCTTATCATAAAAAGCTATCTGAAGGGTCTTGCTTGAGAAAATGATGAAGATTTTGGAAAAAATCGATGTAGTGCCATTCTTTTCTTTTCTTGATGAACAATTGATATACCTAGTTCAAAGTTGAAAATATCCGATTCTCAACATTATTTATTAATTCTCCGTGCAAAATGATGATCTTGAAACTAAATTTTATATCCATACTAACCACAACTCTATTTACAGCTTTCTGCTCGCGTTTTGTGAGTATTTATCGTTCTTACTGACAATATATTTTCAACAGGTTTTGACCAAAGCAAGATTGTATAATTGCTCCATTTCTAGATCATTTTTGATACCAATTCAATAAGTAATTACTGTTCTCTACAGCAAAAATTAACTTTTAAACATCATTAAAAATATTTTTATATTTTCTTATCAAATGTGCTGCTTTAATATGCTAAGGCTTACCTATGCGTAATTTGAATAGTAATACGTGGAATGCAGAAGAAATTAAACTACGTTTCCTTATTTTCCCGAATATTCAATTTCTATTGTTACCTCCCTGGTTGGGTCGCCATGGCCCACCACGGTCCACTAACAAGAAGATGCACAACATACTCACTCGAGCCATTTGTGCTGAGGTATGAACAATTCTTGTGAAAAAAACGCGTCAATTTCACAGATTTATCATTCTTCAACAAAAGGTAGCCTGCAAGGCCTCAGATACCTGCCACCCCAAGTAGCTTGTACCTTACAGAGCCCTGGAGACAATTTGGACAAAATAAAAATTTATCCAAATTAAGCAAATCTATAAATTTTTGTTGCTCATGAATATGCAAAATAAAATAATTTTCAGCCATTGATTTAAAATGATTTCATATAAATTAAATTAAAAAACCGCAAAAAATAGAAAAATCAAAAATTTCGGGGAAAATATTAAACTTCTTAGAGTAAATTTTTTGAGTTTTAAAAAATTTCACTACAAATAGCTTCTATGCTAACCCAGACGTGAGGAAACGAAGAATATTATCAAGGAATGCCTATTCTCAAGAGGGGAAGTATAAAACCCCATTAAATTGTCTCCATCCAAGATTCATACTTGAAAAGCTGACCTTCGGCTTTGTGCAGCAGCCTACCCTAATAAGCCCTACCGAAAGGCAACAGATTTCAATTGCGCTAAAAAACATTTTCAATGATATCACTTCCAAACAAAGGTAGTAGTTACAATGATAACTAACAAACAATCTCGCCTCATTTAGAAGGTTCAAACAATGTGAAGAAATCGGATAGTTATCTCACACAACAATATTTTTTGAAAAAAAATTAAAATTAGTCCTAATTTAAAAAAATTTCTACTCCTATGAAGTTGGCAACGTCTACGGATGCCATTTCTACCACATAAAGTCCTCCGAAGTATGGCTTGAAAAATAATCAAAAATTTTACAAATATGCTTAACAGTTCACATTGTAGAATATTAAGCGAGATTATTTCATCTGACCATTTATTGCTTTCAATTTATACTTTGTTAGTAAATTGCGAATTTTTCTTGTATTATGAATTAACATCCATAATACAGTATTTTTATTCCTTTGCATAAAAATTGAGAACATAAAATTTAGAGTTTTCAAAAGTTTTCAGGTAGTTACTCTCAATGCACTAACGTATACTTTCAAATTCATATAATTTTTTCTTATAGCGGAAAACTTATGAAACAGAGTTTAATTATGAGCAAAAATAAAACAATTATTTTTACCAAAATGCGCACTGCATGTATTGTATGGCTTGCGTTAATTGTATACCTATCTATAGCTGTCAAATCCGTGTAAAAAGTGACAAAATGCGCAATATTGCTGCGCAAAACTCTGTGCTTTATCGAATGGCATGTTAACAGGCCAAAAGGAGCAGGATGTTAAACTGTTCTCACTGCAATCATCCCGCACCATTTCACCATCATTTCAATATCATCAATAATATTTTCCTTCAAATGCGAATAAATTCATTCTTTATTCTCTTACATGGAATCTATTAGGTGATTAGAGTCATGTGACGCATAATTCTTTCTTTTTACAGTAGAAAATTATCGAAATTTATTAAAACTTTATTTATACTTTAAAAATTTACATTTTTTTTAAACTGGTTATATCATATTACCTTTGTCCGTATTTGAAACGTCATCTTACGAGGTGTTTGAGTTTGATATTCAATTATGTGTGGAAAAATTGGTATGCACAAACATTTTGGTGTGTTGACTATATCAAACTATCATCAGAAAAGGTGTTCCAATGCTTTTATTTCGTTGAAGCCGACTTTTTAAAATATGAATTTCATATTTTGAATATTTTCAAAGCGCTTTGCTATAAAAGGCACTTGCGCAAATTCTTTAGGCTGTAAGAATCATAATCGCACGATTTCAAATTAGTCGAAATCGCTTTGCGCAATAAATCATAGAAAATTGAATAGTTTACACTCTCAAATTGAATGGTGCACAATAAAAGTGACACCCCTTTTGGTCAAACCTATATCAACAGAGATTTTGCTGTATTTATAAAGGTTTACTAATATCCTTCATATCCTACTAATTTGCGTATTTAAGAATAAAATAACGTACTTTGCGTATAACCGCCGCTTTCCGTAAATTTGCGCAAAAATGCCCAAAGTATTCAATATTGCGCAGTTTTGACCGGTATATACCTATCTATATTTTTCATGACAAAGAAATATGCTGATTGTGGATTGATTTGTGGCATGTTTGATAATAGTTTCGTTTTTTTTTTCAAATAATTATTATTATTTGCAAAAAAAAAAATCATGAAACGAAACACCTTCAGGATAGTCACATAAATGATGGAACTTCTCTGTTTTGTGGATCGCATCGTAAATTTCATTGATTTTTGGTGATTCATTGATAATTGCATTATTGATATCTAATCGATGGCGATTGTGCCTTCTGTTGAATATCTCTTGTTCGCTGGGAGATAATTGGCGAACATATTTATTTTGCAATAAAGCATCTAAATTCTGTGGTGAAACATCGCATGCTTTAGCACCACTGCGAACATTGATATAATTGCATATGCCATCAAATGATGCAAGCAGTGCAGCTACAATGCAGTATCTGATGAGTTGCTACTTGTTTTCATAGTCATCTTTGTGTTCTTTTAAAAGGTCATTATAGATCTTAGAAAGCATTTTCTTCATTGGTGATGCATGTTAGACCCTCTGCTTTTCTCGAACAAATCCAAATCTGGGTTTCAGTCAAACCTTATGAACTATTTTCATGTATCATTGTATCTCATCAACAATAGAAATAGAATGAATGAAAAATGTTTAATTATTCACTATATAGATTGATGATATAACAACTGCCGATATCCAGCGTCTTTGAGGAATTTATGATTAATCTGGTCTATTTAATTTGAATGAATTGTGTAAAATTTAGAAATTGATTATTTATATCCTATATCTCAGAGTTTCATCATGCGTTTGTTTTTATGAACAAAGTTATCCTCAATTTTGTTCCGTTTATTATTTTATAAGAATTAATTTATTTGGAACTATTAGTATCAGAAATCGATATGAATCTTAATGTATGTAAAGTGTTTTCATTGCTAAGTCAAACAGTCTCAATTTTTTAGTGAGAAATATTCGCTACAGATCATAAATTTGAGATAAATAATAACAATAGGTCAACTGAAAAGGTTGTAGGCTATTCAATTTCAAAATTCAATGAAGCTCAATTTTTTATTGAGGCTCAATTTACCGAGGGCACAATGGTCTCTGTGCAATTCAATAACCTTTAAGCAAAATTGTGAACGTTTTGAAAATTGAACCGAATTCAAAATAATTAAAACTTAATAATGTTATATGTACATTGTTTACCCAGAATCTTGAGTTTAATTTTTGCTATCAATTTTCGGATAAATTCTCGTAATTGCTGACTGAATCGGTATTCATTAAGCAGCTCAAATACGTCCTGCTGATGCATTTTTTTAACGGCCAATTTTTATTGTTGACAAAAACATTGTTTTATTGGAATAAAAATACTTAGGATTGGCATTCAATATTTTGTAAATTATTTTCAGTATTATGATCTTTATGATCTAATAAAGCTTTTTATTATTTTTTTGTGTAATTTAAGATATTTTCAATTTGCATACAGGTTATTATGCCCTCGGTACAGTGGGTTAAATAAGATCTTTGTGCCTCAATTTGAAGCAGAGTGCCTCAAAATAATTAAAAGAGTTTTCCTAAAATAGTACTAGATGAATGATATAGATCAATATTCTCTGATTTTTTAAATGTATTCTCAATTATTTGAGAGAAAAGACACTAAAAGTGAAATTTGGCCTGAAATAATATCAGCAACAAGTTGATTATGGCATGAATTGCTCTATATAGTTTATTTTTGTTCCTTTTTTAAGATCTTCATCCTAGTGTGCTTCTCAATTTATAGAACAGTGATGTAAACTTATTAAAATTGTGAACCCACTCTGCTCTAAATTGAGGCACTCTGCTTATTTTCAAATTTATCAGACGCGAACAAGCGCTGATCGAGTCTCTAGATGATAATATATCAATTCACAAAAAATAAAGTTTGTCACCCATTCAATTAAATTCAAATTGCACCAAATTTAAGTTTCCAGCCCTTTTACTACAGAACGACTTCGATCCGCACAATTACTTTCCCAATGAAACCTTCAAGCAATATCCGCCTAAAAGATATCTCTATCAATGGGAAGCAGGTGGTCTCCAAATTCCTTCTAGCAATCCTGATAACTTTTGGATTGATGAATGCCAGTTCTATAGAATAAGATGTACATCAAAAGGCATTAGCCCTCTCACAATCAATAGAAACGTTCCAGCTACAACTAAAGTCTATCTTTCGCGTGATAGCTTTTACGATAACACTGCTCTCAATGGTTGGGGTGGTTCCGTATTCATTGGAACTAATGCCTGCCAAATGGTCCTCGAAAAGGTCTGCGGACAGTGCTCAATGTGCGACAGACAAGGATTATTCATATATCTTAACGGATTTCTCAAAGAACCAAACAAGATCAGAGTCTTACACAGTGCATACATGCGCTGCTCAGGTGTCTCTGATGAGTTCAAGGCAGATTCTCCATTGTCTATCACTAATGGACAAACTGAAGTATCTTATGTCAACTCATCAATGAACAAGGCTTCGTGGGGTGCAGGAATCACCTACGTGAATGCCGCTATGAAAGACATATCATACAACTACATTAACGTTGTGAATAATACGCAAACCGGAAATTATGGTCTGCTTGCTCGTCAGAAAGATCAATCTAACCAAGTAGTATTCAAGATGAACAGGATGAACATCATTTCCAACAAATTTTGCAAAAAATCTTTTACTTGGTGCATCTTTTCATACTTAGGTCCAACTAACCCGACAACATATGTTTTTGAGACCAACATTATCAATAATGAGGCCTCTGTTCTCGCGTGGGCTCAAAATAGCAAAACAAATTTTAATTTCACAAATTGTTTCACAGATATTACAAATTATCAACAATGCACAGTCTCCATCGTTGACAGTGTCAATCTGGAGATCACCGATTACAAAAAGAGCCATTACTACACAGATAATTGCATTTACTTCGATGCAACGCCATTTGACACTCCGTCAACAACACCGTACACGACACATGATGTTACACCTTACATGACACCTGCACCCACCCTATTTATCATTGTATTTATTTTCCAAAAATAGCATGGCTTGAGAAGAGGATATCGAAGCGAATGTAGCGAAGCGTAGACGGCAGATCTCTCAAAAGTTGTCAACATTTTAGAATTATTTGTCAATTCAAAATTTGAAATGCTTTTCAAAATTGAATGAAAACATATCATATGATTTATTCATTACAAAAAAATGTTCATTTAGATACATAAATTTTAATTTCTCGACAATAAAATATGAATAATTTAAATTATTACATTAGTTTCGTTTTAGATGATCAATATGATATCATAGTTAAAAACGATTTTTAAGAAAAGTACGTTAAAATAATTATTGTTTTTTCTCCTCTGGTTTTCATTTATTTTGAGGTTTTGCCAGTGCATAAATCCCTTCAGTCTATGAAAAGCTAGTGGAAAGCGCACACGAATTCATCGATTCTCTTGCAATTTCACCGCAATCAAGACATCAACGGCCAAAAAATGGACAATTCGAAGCTACTTTGCTTAGCTAGCCATCTTCGGGCCCTTGATGTCTTCGAAATTCGCTCATACTCATTAATTTGATGCTTCAATTCAAACATATATTTTCTGCTACTTTCTGAGGTTTCTATAACATCCAATGCCACAAAAACCTTCGAGAGTAATAGAAAATGCGACTGATGCAAACATCTCAATCATCGATCAGCACTACGTACTTTTGTTGTCTAATAACATGACAGGCAGATAGCCTATTGGTATATTCCTATCATGTTATTAGACAGCATGTGATATTTACGAAATCTAATAATCAGATTTGTAAATCTCGCCAGAACTGAACAGCTTCTAGCACAAGTCATCTAGGAATTCGTCACCCTAGAGGGTTTATGCTAGAAACTGTTCATTTTTGTGGAGATTTGCTTTTTTTTTGAACCAAATCTCAACTTTTGAACTTGATAAATCTGACATTTACATCCAGAGTCTAAATATATCAAGCAGCTGCTCTACTGAATGAAGTGTAGCGTGCAACTATATTTCAATATCAAATATTCTTATAAAAGAAACATTTCTAATCCATTTTTTCTAATATGTTGATGTGTAGGAAGAGATAGATTAGATATGCTTCATTTCTAATAGCATTTGATCAAATGGACAGAATTACATATTCGATGCTTTTAACGGCTATAAAACAACATTCTTCATTTACCAACGGATGTTAAGATACAAATCATGAAGGAACTTACAGAATTTATTTACACACATGCTCCAGATGAGGTAGTAGAAATGTGGGGGAAAAAAATAATTTTACTTGTCAAGTTTTTGTTGTTTACATGATATTTTTGACATGTAAACTTATCACTTTTCTAGAAAGCTAGATGACTCGTCATCAAATTCTTGGCACTATTTTAAATTCATGATTTTAAATATGATTTTTTCAACATCTTTATTTTCGAATTGGAATATGTTTAATTTTAGCGGCATTTACACTCACATAAATTTTAAAACACATTTCAATGATTATTTCTGATTATGGATAACGAAGATCGATTTGTCTTTACGGAATACGTCTATTAAAACTTTTATTTGGTATCATTGATGTGCATAGTATATACTGAAATATCTTACAAGTTGATTAATATTGTTGTGCTAGATTTCTATTGAAATCAGTTAAACAACACTATTAAGCAATGTCACAATGATGATTTATTTAAACACAGATTCTTTATACCGTAAATATTAGCCATACCTCACAATACTTAAATTTCATGATAACATTTGTTATTTGATATTCAATATTTGCGATTTATTTAAAATAAACCTTTTAATTCTCTTACTGCATCTATTATATTATATACAACATGTTTTTATAGCATACAAATCATTCTAAAGATATTAAAAATATTGATCCAACAAGTTGCAGAAAATATTAATAGATATATATAAATTTTAATGGTCTCACAGTTTCTGCACTATAAAACGCTTCTGGATAAATTAAGCATTTTTTTTTTCAAATTTGATATAATTCAACATTGAATGATAGAATATAATTATGCTCAGTATTGTATAGTCAATCACTAAATTATCATTGTTATAATCCAAAGATTTAAAAATTTCAAGAAATATCATAAAACTATATAAATCTATTAAATTTTAATACTACTTAAATAGAAAAATAACATGTCTTTATTTGGATGTGATAGGTTGAAGATAAGCTTATTATATTCGAAGAAAAAATATTTTTGGATGAGAGTTTCAGTGATTGAAGATCTATCCACCCTCAATATATTAATGTTATTTTAAAGCTAAGAAATTAATCACAAGCAGAAATATTTATGCAGAAATTTTCGACAAGTTTGATCCTTTACCCCTCCAAAATGACTCGAAATATGCACCACAATAAGCTGCACAGTATGTGCTTTCATGCAATGTTAATAAAATTCCCAGACTCATCTCCAATTTTGCTGTGCTGGATTTACCCTCTATTTTTTGCTGGGTCATACTAAAAAACGTATTCCTGGAAGGACAAGGAATAAAATGATTCAATCTTGATTTAACGATTTGATCCAATTTAGTGAGATTGCCAATTGCTAGAATCAGAGAAATGTAAACATATATGTTTAAAAAGCACATTCTTTTGCATTTTATATATTTCAGTTTAATTATCCTCCCAATTACTATCATGGCTTGAAGCCTATTAGTCCTAAACTGCTCATACTTGACGAAGTCTAATCAATCGACATTAAAAAAAGTTCTTCGTTCAAGTGCAGTTCATGTAAAACTACAGTATACACGTCAAGTCGGCACAGATACAACACATAAAATCCTATATATCTAGAATCAATAGTTAAAATTTCACATTTTTAAAATATTTTAAAGATATAGAATTCATAGATAAAAAATGAAAGCCACCAGACCAATTATATCTGTGCCATAATTTGAATAAGTGAAACATCATATTGATCAAGATAAGTGGTTTTATAATAATAAAAAAGTGCATTAAACACACAATTGTATCTAGCACACATGACGCAACTAGATATGATGTTGTTTTTTTAACACTTTTTGGCTCAATAACATGCTTTGACAATTTGTCATGTAAAATTTAGAAATTATTTCTGACAGAATGTCATGTAAAATCTAATTTAACACAATAGCTTTGCATAACCACTAATGTGGCCTTGTTGAAAAGAAATGCGAAGAAAAAACAATGTCTTACCCTGGCGAACTCTGTCTGCTTGACAGTATCCATTTTTGAGCTCTTTCGAATACATTATTTCAAATATCGATTTTTAACCCTCAATTTACTTTATTATAAATTCGGTTGCACATCAGGTTCATAATCGGTCAGTTATATGCAACAGTTAATCGTATAAAAATGATTCAAATTTGTTTTTCTTTGTTTTACAACTTGTATTTATTGTTGTTGAGATTAAATGGTAATGCTATTTATCTTCGCTTCTTTCAATTCTAATGAAATCTAATTTTGAAAAAAATGAAAAAACTTTTGATACAAGAATTACTTTACCAATTGGTTGCTTTAAACTTCGTATGATGCGATTTGCAATGAAGGCATTTTGAAGCAATTTATTCTCGTATATAAAATCTCCGAAATTGTGAGAAGCGCTATTACCAGCAATAGCATTAACTGCGTGATATGAACATAGTAAGAAAACGCGGGATGTGGATAGTTATGGAAGATTGTGACCTGATAAAATATCGAAAATTTAAAACCAAAATCAATCGTGTATTTTTAAATTTTTGGCAAACAAATTGCGAAAAAATTAAATATGAAATTACATGGATTTTTTATGAAACAAATAAATAAAAATATATAAATGAAAAGAAAAAGAAGAGTGATATTGTGATGATGCTGTGTTCGTAAAGATGTGAGAGAAGGCATATAAGGCATCTTGAACGACGATATGTGTAGCTAAAAAACAGACAACGATAAAGTTCAGTGAATGGAATGTTGAATTCTTGAAGATAAATGATAAATGTGTCAACAAAAACAACATTGTCATTGATGATATTGCATCCACGTTCAACAAAAAGTTTAACAACATCTAGTTTATCATACATAACAGCATACATTAATGTTGTATTAAATTCGTAATCCATTGTGTTAATGGTAGCACCACATTTCAGCAAAAGTTCGATTCGTGGATATGGTGTTACAGTTTGGAAAGCATAGAAAAGAGCTGTCTTTCCACTATTATCACGCTGATCAAAACCTGAAGGATGATTTTTGAAAATCTTTTCAACAATGAATTTCATTGTTTTCATTGGTGAACGTGTTGCTGCATGTAGTAAAGTGCTGCCTTGATAATTTGTTGCTAGCAGATCAGCACCGTGTTTAATTAAAACTTTAACAACTTCTATATTACCACCATATGCTGCATGGAAGATAGGAGTCGCTCTTGTCTTATCATTCTGATTAATATCACCGAGATATAATAAATTCCATCACATTTGGATCTTGATTAAATATGCATCTCAATTTGATCATCAAATTTGATATCAAACTTGAGTTAGTCAATAATATATTTCACGATTTCTAATTTTCTTATGGAAACTAAATCACAAGCAAGCGGCACCAGTATAATACCACTGGGTCTTAGATTGGTATTAGGAAGCTCATAGTACAAATTCTGTGCTTGGAATATCTTTATCTTACTAAATGCCACATCATGATAAAAGTCGCGTTTTTAATTAATTCAATTTTTCCCGCTTTTATTCAATTTGCTTATCCTTTCAAATTTAGGTGCAAAATGAAGACTACTATTTTTTTGCAATATCAATACCTATAGTTAACTTGTATCCAAATATTATGCTTATTTCAGAAAAACAGCTTAAAATTAAAGTTATGTGATTCATATCCGATATTTTTCATCGAGAATAACATATTTAGTATTAAGACATATAATATCTATACATAGGCGAGAATATAGGCTAAACTGTTATTGAGTAAATGCGTGTTTCTTGAATGCAATTGATCTGAATTCAGATATAATATGCGATAAATAAACAATACCTTAATATGAGGAATAGACATGTTTTATATTAAGCCGGAGGCTGAACAAATGAATCCGAACATGGGAGGCGTTTTAAGTCATTTTCCGAAAATAAACGATTTTTTTGGTGCTGCCCAATATTGTTCATCACAACTAGCCTTTTAATGCACAGATCATTTTCTTTGACATATTTATGAACATGGTAATGCTCCCATGGCCTAAATCAAGAACCAAAAAACATCAAATCGAAAATAGTTATATTCCATAAAAGTTAATAAGATGATTAGCATTTACAGAGGATGTGGAATCTATTTATATCATCCATTCGTTTTGAAATATAAATTATTTCAAAAATTAAAAAATTATTTTTATTGTATGTTTACAGACATAATGACATTGATCAAATTTCATTTTACAATGAGTTAGAGTTTTCAAAATATCCGTTTGAATTTTTGATAAATCTACAAAACCCTAAATTAGACAATATATTATATATATAATATGCAATAAAATTTGAAAGTTTGGATTTTAAAAGGGGGTTGGTAATTGTTGAAATTTTGTAAAAATCAAATATAAGCATAATTAATAATGGCTTAATACATCTTTAAATCAATTCTGCTTTAACGATTTTGATGATAAAATTAGCATATACAGTATATGTATATTCTAAATTCCTTGTTTATATTGTAATCAAAAAATTCAGAAGATATTATAGAAAATTTTCAAATGGGATAAAACTACTTCTTTATTTCTTCTCAATTTTGAATGACAAAACGATTAACTTCACCGTATTTCGTATGCTAACCATCAACAATTATATCGTTTTACTACAAAATCATCAAAATCTTCTGCGAAATGACTTTTCATTGTGATACAATTATAATCACCTGTTTTTTCTTGATCATTCGATACTAAAACACAAAGTAACACATATTGACGTGGAGAAATTTTATTTGAATGCGATGTAAAAATCTTCCCTAAACGTGCTTTTGAATTTCTTTATTGTCTAGACATATCTCAAAGAGTTATATCATAATTTATTTTTTTTCATTTTTTCACAATTTATTTTCATTATTAATAAATGATAGATCCTGTTTTTCTTAATGAAGCTCAATTAGAGGTCGAAGATACTATTGGCTGCGGATGCTTCAGCAGGGTCTATTTGGTGTATTCGCATGAGTATAAGCAGCGATTCGCATTGAAAATCATTGGTATCAAGGAATTTAATGAAAATGAAGTTAATTCATTGATAGACATCACATGTCCATACGTTACAAGACTATACAGATACTATCTTTACAATAACAAAATATATTTGTTGATGGAATACTGTCCAGACACTGTTATTTCTATGATCCACAATGGAAAAACTGTCGGAAACGAGGCCCTCTGCTTGAAGATCGCATATGAAGTCCTTACAGCTTTAAAATATTGCCATTCTCATAACGTTTCTCATGGTGACATAAAACCGAGCAACTTGTTCATTGATTCGTTCGGGAGGACAAAGATCGGTGACTTCGGACTCTCTATTATCAATAACAAGGAAATCTGTCCATCAGATGTCCACGGATCATTAATTTACATGCCGCCTGAATTTCAGAAGCGATTACCTTATAATAGGTTCAAAGCTGACATCTGGTCTTTCGGGATATCACTGTACGAGATATACTGCGGCCAATGTCCGTGGTTCGGACTGATGGATGACGAAACATTGGATGGAAATTTGAAGATTGACTTTTCGTTGAACAAATCTTCTAAAGTCAAGCGAATCATCGAAATGTGCCTCCGTTATAATCCTAATTCACGCCCATCCGCTGAAAAACTTCTCGAGTGCGATTTCACGCCAGGAGAGAGCAAAATGAACACAAAGGCACCCCGAAAGGCTTCAGCGTCGATAATTAAGCCACACAACGGCGTTTTTTCAAATCTTCTGAAAAATCTTCCGAAAAGATGTTCAATGAACAACTACAGATTCCCTCGAGCGATTATTTCTAAGGTCAACTCCCAATAAATTGTTTGTATTTTCTGTTTTATAACCAAATCATTTTTTATCAATTTTAATCAAATTTTTTCATGCTAATATATCAGTGTTTTGTTTTGAAATATGTCGAAACCATTCTTTGAAGTGCCGAATCATTCAAGATAAATTGCGAATTTCTATAAATTATGGTTTTTCGAATATATTGGAACGAAAAATGATTTCCAAGCATACACAAAATGCCTTAGGACTTATTAATTGCAGCTACATTATTAAGAAGTACAAATTGTAAAACTTCGAAAAAGATTTCAATGTGTTGAATTATAAATTGTAAAGAATCAATTGGTTAATACCATGGATTGCTTCATGTACTTCATTTCCAAATGTGTTTTGACTGGAAAATGTTGAAGCAATTTTTGATACCAGCAAAATTCTATTCAGCGAGTGTATTATCATAAAAAGTTAAACAGTAAGAAGAAGGTATTCATTTGACTAAAATAGCAGTAATATGATATCTTTAGATGTAAGATGTATCACTAAAAAAAATTCTGAGAATTGTTTTAAGTTTAGAGTCATATAATAAAGTTATTTCTATTTCATTGTTATGTTTAACAGCAGATAATTTTATCTTTGCATCCCAATTGAATGTTGATAAATGTGGGAGAACATTCAATTCGCTGTCTGTGATGATACAGCTCGTGCTGAATATTCCTTGATTTTCCTCATATAATTCAATACTGCCAACACGGCAGTTTATGACGAATAAACTTCCAGAATTATAACGACAAAATGGTTTTCCACATCAATATGGACGAAGAACCGTACAATTTTCAACAGTGAGGATGATATCTGAACTTATTATTCCAGCAGCTAAAGATGATTGTGAATTGTTGACAATGTTGCACTTATAATCTCTAAAATTACCATCTGGACATTGAAAATGGTTTATGCAGATATATCCTGCTGTATACTTTTTAGTACATTTGTTAAAGAAACAAGAAGAATGGAGCATTGTGATACCATCTGATGTAATATTCTTACATCCAAATGAAAGATCTTGGAAATGTGGAACATAATTCAAAACATTCATAAACATATAGATTTCGTTGAAATTTGAAGAAATGGCGCAATTTTCGCAACGAAAGTAGAACCCCGGTCAGACATCAGCTGTGACACTGTCGCTGCTTAAAAATGGAAAAAGTGTGAAAAAGAAGTCAATAGAAGATCAAAACATAAAAATGAATCTTTTTAACATAGAATCCTTTAAATACTGGGATAAGAGGATTTCGTAATGTTTTTGAGTTCCAAACTCTTCAGGATATTGAAAATTGTAATTTGAAACGTCCACCCTTGAAAATTGCACAATCCATTGAGCATATGGAGATGGAAAAACCATTTTCTTCTAATGGAGGTTCAGGTTTCTCTCCACATAATCAAATGTATAGTTGATAATCTCAATTATTTAAATGCTTGGAATGGAATATTTGAAGTTAGTAATACAATATTAACTGATGAATTCAGTATTTATACACATTTGTCCAAATTCAACTGTGAAGCAGTAATTAAATTGCCTAAAATAAAATATCGAAAAGTTGATGATAAAACAGAAAATGCAATCATTCTTCATATGATTAACACCGTTATTACACATTTTTGTAGTCTCCTGAAATGATGCTTTATCAGAATTTTGAGGCTTCAATAATTTGGAGAAATATAATGTTTTTAGAAATATGATTTATCAGTGAACAAATTTGAAAATAAGCATAGAGCGGGTTTAAACGTGTACTCATATAATAAAGTTATTTTTATCTCTTTTTCATAGGTGTAATTACGTTTAATTACAATATCATGTTTCTTTATCTTTGTATAACAGTTGAATGTTGATAAGTGTATAAGAGCTTTTCATTTCACTCCCTGGAATAATACCTCTTTTGATTAATGTGACATTTCATTGCTATCACAATGCAGTTGATCAAAGTGATGATATTTCCAACTTCTTGAGAAAACGATTTTCCATTTCCAAGAATAAATTATTCCAAAATCGGAATAACCCTGTGAATGATTGACACTGTTACATTTATAATCTCTAAAATTACCATCGTGACTTTCAGAATGGTATGAGGAAGTATAAAATCTTGCTTAATTACTCTCGATTGTTGAATAATTAATAATGCAATTTGCTTTATATGAGTAACACCGAATGCAGAATAACTCGCAGCAACATTTTTGAGATGTTTGAAGAATAAATTCCACAATTTCCATGCCAAAACTGCATCATGCAACTATTAGTATTCCGAATACAATCTGTAATAGAGCATTCAATAGCAAGATTCTGACTTTTTTCTTCGTTGTTTTGACAATCTGTAAAAGAATGAAGACAGTGTGCATATTCGCCAGATAACCATACTTCTGTAGAACAGAATAGATGCTGGATGATCGAGCTGTTACCTTGGAAAAAAGCTGCGCCTTCAGCATCATTTTGTCGACAAATGAGATATAACAATGAACGAAACAAATAATTAAAACTATCGATTTTAGCCTTTCGGATGATGTAAATACTTATTACAACTCTTTTTTTATTATGTGGCATTATATTTTGGAAATATAAACACTCTGTCAATCAATAAATGCTTAATACAGCCAAATATAGCATTCAAAATAGGAGCGTTTTTGAAAGACAGTCTAAAACTTCCACAAATATACTATATATATTTTAAGGCATTACACACTTAAAAAAATTGATATCAATCAAATATGACCAGATGTAGATCATATTGGGATGCTGCTGCATTATTATACGAAGTCAGGTGATTGCATTTTATAAGGTGTCTGGAGGTCGTTGCATATCTCAGGGCACAAATATGCTAGAAACATGCAACTAACACCCACATATAGCGCTTATGATACATTATAACATATAGTAATACTAAGCTTTAAATCATATTCTGATATCATGTTTGACCTTGTTTTGTAAAAATCGCCCCCAATTTTTTGACCTGAAGGTCGGCTAATTTGTCATTTTTAATGGAATTAAATTTGATTGTTTATTATCTCGATGCCAAGAACCTTACCAAGAAAGAAATTATGGAACTATTTCAGTTCTTCCCCGATAGTTTTTGATTCATAACAAAATTTCAAGATAAAAAATGCAAAAAGATACAATAATTAGATGTCCATGTTCTGGAACAGCTCTTGATCGGATTGAAGGACTTCTGGTACAATGAATCGATTGAATGATAAAATAATTACGAGAATTAGCAAAATTGATTCGAAAAGATATTCCCAAACAAAGTTGGAGAAGTAGTAAATATATTCGTGTCCCTGTCTCACATAGTAAATGAATCTAGGACTCACAATAAAACCGCGTAATATTGTTTTAACCATATAGAAGACAGGATACAAGAAAAGGATAATCTTGACGTAAATATATTTGTCATTTGATATGAAGGTCGTTACTTTTGAAGAAAACAAAAAGCATTGTGATAAAATAACAAAACTAAGTGAAACAATTGCGTATTTGACGCATCTCATTGCCCAAACGTAGATTCCTTCATCAGAAAAGAAAATTTCGTTGTAATGTTTCGATAAATTGATATATTGAAGAATAAATTGAACTAAAAAGCCCAATAAAAAGCTGTATTTAAGAACTATAGCGAAATAGTAAACGGATTTTGAGAAAACTAAGTCGAAAGCAATTAAAATTCCGCACATTGTGATAAAATATTCGCAAAAAGCAAGATTTCGGAGGTTGTTGAGTACATAAAACGTTTTTGAGTATTCAAAGGCATCGACTGTCAATCTTTTATTTATGTAAATGCATTTTCCAAATAATGACAAAATGAAAAACATCACTGTATTGACAATATAGCTCAATCCTGGAAGCTGCTGGTTCTTTGTGAGGCTCCATCCCTGGCTGCGGATCAACTTCACAGCAATATAGTAAAATAATATTAAAACAATGAAACAGGACGCGATATAGCTTATGAGAGCCGGAGGATTACATTGGCGGACGAATTGGGACTTCAAGAAGCCGCATTTGAGATCTTCTGTTAATTGATTGAAAACAAGTTCCGATTCATTCATTTTGAACTAAAAATCCGAAATAAGTTTCAATCCTGAATTATCACTCCTGAAAAGATGAAAAAAAAATCGATTTTATTTTTAAATTTTTAACATAAAATTAAGATTTACATCATTAACCATATCAAAATATCAAAGAAAAACGATTTTAAATTTGATGAAAATTATTTTGAGTTTTCGTCTATTATAACGCTGTCATCTGCTTGCTGAGGCATCGCTTCACATTTAATTCTCTAGTGACGGATGATCGATGAATGACATATTTAGATTTCTTTTCGGAATTAATCCGCTCAAACAGCTCTAAATTGATCCATTTTCGCTATATGCAGTCTCTTATTAGCACGTTTCCTATATCTCTGAGCTTTAAAATAAGGATTTCGATCGCAATTGAAAGATTCATCGTTTAGCTCCATTCTTATGCTTAGTAACACATATATCATCAATTTACAGCACAATACGAACATAACTAACTATGACATTTATCATAGTTTTAATATATCTTCGATGATATCGAAACATAAAATCACAATACGATTTCAATTCATTTCGATGCTGAAATCACCATTAAAAGGACTCATGCAAGCGAATGATCATAGTTTTGTCGTGATATGAAGCAAAAATTGTGAACTCTCGAATTTGTTGTCATTCGATCGTAATAAACAACAGAATGAATCTGTCTTTATTCTGATGCTATGAGCATTCGCAGAGATCGTTTCAAAATGCTTCATTCTTCTTGTTTCTTTTATAAATGCGCTGAGCATGGTGCCAGAGGAGCAGTTTTCATGTATGGTCAAAGCTCTATCATTCAGCACCGATTTTGAACAACTAACACATACATCACCACTGGAGAAGGTTTTCTTTCTTATACAAATTGTGATTTCTACGATGCAGAATGTCAGAATCTTGACATCGATTGTTCTGTTTCCGTCTGTGAAGAACAGGGAAATAGTTTATTAATGTCTTTTCAGTATGGAAATTGGGGAATTTTTTTCTTCAAACATCTCAAAAAATTCAGTATATTCTGTTTCTGGATTCAGAATTATTCAACCAAAAAACAATTGCGTTATTAATTTTTCGACACTTGAAGGAAATTATGCTGCATGGCATCTTTGCCTATGCCATGCTGATAGTTCAAATGGTAATTATCACGATTATAAATGCAATATTGTTAACAATTCACAAAGAGAATCAAGTCAAGGTATACTCTCGCGGTGAATTCACCCTTGAAAGTTGTACAATTCTCGGTCCATATAGAAATGGGATGTTTCTTTTTTATCAACTGTTGTGTTGACAGCATCGAATCAAATGTATATGATGATAAAGGTGGAGCATTCAGTGCGAATGGCGCTATCACAACGAGTAAATTGAATATTCTTCCACACTTATCAACATTCAAATGTTATGCAAACCTAAAGCTACTTGATCTCAAAAACAACAATGATGAACATGAAATTGAAATAACAATTTTATATGACTCTAATTTTAAATCTATTCTAAACACATTCTCAAATTTCTTTATTCTTCCATTTCACTTCTGAAAAATATTTGCATTTTGACACTTTACATTGCATATTTGACATTGTATTCTTCATCTATTTTCTATATTTTAATACAAATATACTGATGTAAATAGCAATAAATAATTCAATATTATTTTGTGTTTCGATTAAATGGAGATTTAAACAGATTTTTTATCAAGTAGCAAATTTGGGTAAAAATCAATACAACAGGCTAAAAATTGTTCCACATCATCTATGCAGTGTATAAATGATCACTGTTATGCAAAATCATGTCCATCCATTTAGCAGTAGTAAAAAAATCATCAATGTTAATTCTTTCATTGAATTAAATTTATATTAAGGAGGTTCAATTTGATTTTAACATCACTTCAATTATCATATTAATAAGTCATACGTTTTCGAAATTGTTATTTTTGATTTTTGTATTGCATAAAAACACAATTGATTTCGGAGTAACAAAAAATTAATGGTTGTTTTACACAATTGAATGATGAAATGTTTTTTCTCAATTATTTGTGTTATTCTCAAAAACAAACATATCTTTAAATAATAATAAAGAATGTGTTTATTGATTCTGAAATAGCCAAAATTGAGAAGATTTGATTTTCATTTTTATTGATGATTCTGTTCAAAGACTTTATCTATGGAATGATTGCTATGTTTTGATCTCTTCTTTCAGGTGTTTCCTGGGATTCGCATCGCCATTCCTCGATCAAGTCGCTGGGCAGCAGTTCTCATGTATTGGAGCAATCCAAACGAATCTTAACGAAGACTTAAAATGTGCTGGTGTAAACTTTATTCCACAAATCGCAAGTGTTGTAATCATGTGTATACAACTTGTTGGCGTTCTTATGGCCGGATGTTGAGTAGATAAAGTGGGAAGAGTAGGAATCTTCTGTGGTTCTTCACTTGGTTGTGGAATTATTCTAATTTTGTATTCTTCTATCGTTAATTATAACAGTTCAGGAGCACTCTCAATCTTCTTCATATCTTTGAATATGATTTTCTTTGGTGTCGCTCTTGGACCATTGCCATGGTTCATTGTTCCGGAAATATTGCCACCGCAAAAGAGAATATTTGGCGCAGCTTGCGTCACATGCATCAACCAGATTGGATCTATTGCTGTTGGTTATTTGTTCCCGACAATGAAAGAGGTTTTGGGTTTGGACATTGGCCGCTTCTTCTTTGGTTTTATGTGCATTATTTGCGCAATCATTGGAAGTTTTCTGTATTCCATAATTCATTAAAGTCAATCTACAGTAATATTCTTTCCATTCGTACAGGAACACAATATATGATGCCTAGTATTTATCGTGAAATTATGACAAAAAATGTCGAATTAAAAAAAATGTCAATCTGTCAAGTAAATGTCAAAAATTATGAAAGTCGGAGGATCTAAAGTAAGGAGGTCGAGTCTTGACATACTTTGTGGTTCTGCGGATCTCTTTGATAGCATTGCTTCTTCTGCCTCAATATTAACCAAAACAACATCGAATCCAAGTTTGGTCAAATTTGATAATAAGTCGAAATACCAAAAATACATAATCCTCACGTCAGGATGCGAACAATCATACGATTCAAATCGTGCAGTCAATCTATTAACGCAGCAAAAAAGTTTCTTTAATGTGCAAATTATGGATAATGACGAAAAAAGGACAGAGTACTGCAATGATCTTAATGGAGTTGCTAAATTCATGGGAGAGATTGTAGATCAAGAATTAGATTTTATTCGAAACCATTTTCAACGTCAAATAGGATTAAGGAATACTGCAATAGAATTAATAGACCAAATTATCGAAATTTACCAAAAAGCAGGCTTTGAAATCGATAAGTTTATTCAATTTTTTCAAATCATGAATAGAACCGTGTTTATTTTTGTAAATGACTTTATCAATGATATAATTGGAGATCATGAATGCTTCCAATTCTTAATTAGAGTCACAAAGCAAATACAAAAGATTGAATATCCAAAATTAGAGAATTTTCCAATGAAACACAATTTCTTCACATCTGATTCATATGAATTCAAAGCTTTACAACGTATTGAAACTAATTTCGATGAATTAACTGCAGATGATTCAACTTTTATAATTAAAAACTTAGCAAAAAGAATTGACTATAGAACAGCCGAAGATATCTTCTTTGAGTACACCTGGGAGATCCAGGAGTTTCCTTGGTCCGTAAAACCTTATATTCTTCCAGATTTATCTTCGTTAGTTCCAAAAGTCTTTTCTCCGCCTTTTTTGAGCGAAAAGTATTCCAATATGACTTTTCTTGAGCTCCTTCGAACTCCAGAATGGCCATACCATAGGCTTGTTCAAGAAATATCCCAAATTATTTTCGAAATCAATCCTTTTAATATTGCACGCGTTTTTTGGAATATTTTTGATGCAATTCCTGTTATCATAATGGAAACTAATCCGAAGCTTGGCAATGATTATGTTGTGGACTTTGATCAATTGTTTTCGATATTGATAATCCTTGTCATTGGAACTTGCATTAATAGCATCACCGTTCCTATTGCTTTTGCGTCTTCGTACAGATTTGCTGCTGAGTATGATCCTCAGCTTTCATATGCAATGGGACATTTAGAAGGTATTCTTGCTCACTTGCAGACTCTGAACTTAGAAGAACTGAAGCGGAAATCAAGAGAAATAAGGAAAAGCATCAAACCAAAAATCAATATTTTCATGTTTGAATAAATATTATGTTATCATGCTTCTATTTAACCATAACATCTAACCATGTATATCAAATAAATTAACATTATTCGCAATATATGGTTTCAAATGGCTTAACATCGAAATAAACTTCCATATTTGATGCCGAATAAACGACTATAATGTGATAATAATAGAGAGTCTGAATAAAGCAAATGTATATCATCTCAATTTAAATCATTACATACAGCAGCAAATATGTATATCGCTTAAAAACAATGTATGACAAATTAAGATTTTTATGTCGTGTAAAATGAAATTTGACAAAATAATAATATTTTTGTCAAGTAAAATTATAATTTGTCAAATAAAGATCATCTAAAAATGCCGTTATTTTTGGAAAATCAAAGAATTCTCAATATTTTTTGTTCAAAAAGCGATTTTCTATTTATTTCATACCGTTTCTAGACCATTTTTCGTAAAATAAATCATTTTTATTGTCAGATTTTTTGTAATTTTGATAAAATACTTATTATCGTAGTCTAAGTAAGAAGATGTTTGATAATAAAAAAGTGAAAGATTTATTTGATCAAATGTTGATTTCACTTCTTACCGAAAAGATAACGTTCGACAGAACAACGAAGCGCAGGAGGTCCGAATTCTGCAAAAGGTACAACAAAGAGTTCTTTGGAAAAACTTATAACTATTTTTGGGCAAAACCGGATGAAAATAATCCGTGCCAAGTCCCTAAGTACAACAAGTCACAGGATGATGAATGGGGTATAAAAACATACAACTTCCTTCGCTGGGCAACAGGATATAACAACATTATAACGATTAATGATAGTTATCACCAAAATCAATGCGAATGTGCTGTTTATCTTTATCATTACAGTAGCCTAACGCATCACCCTGCTCCCAGTGGAAAATGCTATTCATTAGGAGCATCCAACGGTTGTGGAACATCAAACCTCGCTTGGAATTATGTACACACAGCCAATGCGATCTTAGGATACTATTGGGATGATGGTGTTCCATCTCTGGGCCACAGGTATTGGATTCTATCAAGTTCGATGACGGAAACGTCATTTTGTGGCGTTGGAGCTTTCAGCGCACTAAAAACTTTTGGAATGAAAACTTTGGAAAATCCTGTTGAAATAGGAAGCAAGGAGATGCCATTTATGGCAGTTCCAGCACCAGGACCTATTGATAAAAGCTTCCTCGTTACTGACTGGTCTTTCGATGCACCTAATTTGTGCGAAAATCCAAAAGTTGTCACTCGTCAAAATGGAACCGTTGTCGCACATTTAAAGGAGTCGTTCTCAAAGAAGAACTATGTCTGGGTTCCAAACATCACAAGTGCATACAACACAAGCTACACAGTTGATATCGATTGTGGAAGCGTTTCGTGGTCTTACGGAAGCTACACAACAAATTGTTCAGTCGATATTTCAGACTTGGAATTCGATAAACAACTCCACAGAACTTCTGAAGGAATTTATTGGCAATTTTCAATTAACTACTTCATTATTGCATTGCTTCTCTTTGCAGTTTGTGCAGTTATTGTTGGTATTCTCGTTTCCAAGAAAGGAGGCTGTAAGAAAGGAGAAAAAAGTCAAAGTTCGAGTGGAAAATCAACTTAGAAGAAGTTTATGGCCTAGTAAATGTTTTTTGATGATTTTATCATTGCAAATATATTAAAAATGCAAATGTAAATATTTAAACGATTCAGATAATCAAAATAAATGAATTTTGTTAAATTCAATTTTGATTTATCTTGAAAAAATTCAATTTTGACCTATATTTGTGATATATTCATATTCGAATATATATATTGTTTGATATTATGATAATACTTCTATTTAATGCGATTTTTCTTCGAAATATTGATATCAGTCTAATAAAGGCATTATATAAGATTTCTAATGATGAAATTTTCATAGAGCAAATGCATAAAATATAATATTAGAATGCGAACCCTTAAACTTGAAAATTAATTTTTAGTAGTATAGTGAAGGGGTTACTTGTCATTCTAAATATAGAGGATGTATGACAACATATATATTTATATTGCAATTCCGGACATATATATATTATTTTAGACAAATAAAAAAATTAAATTATTTAAAAAAAAAACTTAAAAATTAATGTCCGGAATTACAATATAAATATATATGTTGTCATACATCCTCTATATCCAGAATGACAAGTAACCTCCTCACTATACTACTATTTTTCAATAAAAAATATTGAATAACTTTTATTTTTAATCATAGAATATGAATCTATAAAGAGTATAATATCAAATCCTATGGGAAGAATTAATTTCAAGTTTTTATAATTTCGATTATTTAAAAATCAATTATTTTCGATTTTAACTTCATAAAGCAATTATATTCTCTTTGCAATGTTAAATTTATGCTTATCTTAAGTAACAAATTGTTAATTCAGTTGAAAAGTGACTTTTTATCCAAAAAATGACATTGTATAAATATCGAAACATTGTATAAATAATGATCTTATTTTTGAATTTTTCACAAATAAGTTTCGATCGAGTCAACAAAAGGAAAAGGTCTGAATTCTGCAGTTGATATAAGAGAGAGACTCACAAACCGCTTTATTACTATAAATTTTATGATACAACAATTCTACCTGAATATACATGGGCTAAACGATAAATCGCTTATTTTCTCTTCTAAAATAATATGTTTTGAGTTGAATATTATCGATAACTGGAAATTAGCATTAATAACAAAGTTTAATTGACAATTTTATCCCTGGCCCAAACATGCGGAGATTTATATTGCAAAATAACTAAGTGATATCCCCGCAAAAAATGCTGATTTCCATATAAGGTATTATGTGATGCAGTTTTCCATTGCTTATATTATTAATTCAACCAAGACAAAGATAAGTGAAATAAAAATGCATCGAATATGGCAGATTATCCATCGTTTTAATATGCCAGCATGGCATTAAAATTTTAATGCCATGCTGGCATATATATTAACATCAAAATCAGGTTCTTCAAACCAGAATTTAATGAATTCGAATTTCATATTTGTTTACACAATTACATCAAATTTGTTTTGCAAGCGATAAGTTTCCTGTCTGTAGGATTTGAACATTGGTCACAACCAAGAAAGGTATCAGAATTTAACCAAACTATCATTTGTCCTTGATGATAAAATAATGCTCCAAACATTACAAAAACAAAAATTGTATTTGTTATTCAGACAGAGATTGTTGTCAATTAAGAAACCAAAAAATATGATCTTTGGTAACGGATCTCATTCTAATGCAGGCATTTCGAAAAAGAGAAATAAAGTCTTCTCTTAAAATATAAAAATTGACATTTCACTTCATGTTTCTTTTTTATATTTCCGAAAAAATAACTTTCGACAAAGTTACAAAGAGAAGAAGATCGGAATTCTGTAAGAGATATAATAAAGACTTTCTAGCATGGACAGGGGATTATTTTTGGTCAAGAAAACCCGATTCAACAGATCAATGTATTGTTCCAACATATAATAAATCAAAAGACGATGACTATGCATTAAGGACACTTAATTTAATTAGATGGGCGACAGGATTTGAAAATACAGTAACAATCGATGATAGATTCCATAAATCTCAATGTGATTGTGTTATTTATCTTTATCATTATGAAAGTTTGACTCACTACCCTCCAGCAAATGGAACATGCTATTCAACAAATGCTTCTGCTGGTTGTGGATCATCAAATCTTGCTTGGAATTATAATAATGCTGCAGCATCAGTTGTCGGATATTATTATGACAATGGTGTTCCATCTCTTGGACATAGATTATGGGAACTAGACCCATATATGGAAAAAACATCTTTTTGTGGCGTTGGTGCCTTTAGCGCAATGAAAGTATTCTATATGACAGGAAAAGAGAAAATGTATGGTGTTGGTGATTTGCCATTTAAAGCAGTTCCACCTCCAGGACCTATTGAATTAAGTTTGATTCCAGCACGATGGTCATTCGAAGGATCGAAAATGTGCTCGAATGCGAAAATTACGACAAAACAGAACGGAACAGTTGTTGAACAAGAAAACATATTAACATCAGGTCAAATGTATCATTGGATTCCGAAAATTACCAAAACATATAATACATCATATAGCGTTGAAATTGATTGTGGTGATTATTCATATTCATATGCAAGCTATTCGACAAACTGCTCTGTGAACATTGAAGATTTGGAATTCGATCGACAAGTTGGACGTAAATCAAACGGAATCTATTGGCAATTTGCAATTAATTATTTCAATGTTGCAATTTTCCTCGCTGTTATTTTGTTAATAATAATTTCAATTATTTGCAGTAAAACATCCCGATGTACCAAGAACATAGATGGTTCAGATGAAAACAATGATCAAAAAGATGTTGATACTGCAGCTTAATATTATATAACATGATTTATATCATCTAACAATTTGCTTACAGCCAAAGTGAAACATATGGCAGTAATAAAAATGTTAAGTAAACCAGTTTTTAATAAAGGTTTATACAGCATATGCGTCAAAAAGCACTGGTTGCAAATTTAAATGTTGTTAATAATACAGTTTCAACATCGCGAGTTATGTGTTCAAGAGTCTAATCTCCACATTCAAAGTTGTTACATTTTTGGAAATAGTGGAGCTCCAACATTTGGCATTCAATTTAATGGGAGTATATTTATAATTTTAATATAGATAGCATCAATTCAGGAAATAATATTTTTTCTTCTAGCATGGAGACAGAATTGTTTATTAACTCTTTGTCTTTTTATAGAAGTACAATCAAATGCATTTATTCTTATGAAGAAAAAACATTATATATATATAATTCATGAAATTGATATAAGATTCACAATAATTATTTGCATAGACTATGTTTAGTTTACAATTATGTTATTATTATAATTATGTTAAAGAAATAGCAATATCTAAACTTCGAGATGTTTCATCCTTTCTATCGATATATTGCGGTTGAGAAATAAGATGAATTATTGAAAGCAACTAAAGTCCGACTGTATATTTATAAACAAAATAAATCGGAACCAGCATTGTCAGGAATGTATTTACACTTTGATTTCCTTGATAATGAAATGTAAATAAAAAGTTTCCGATTAATATAAAAATATTTTCAACAGAGAACAAAATACAGTAATATGTTCCAGAATTGAGCTTAGTTTTTCTAATGGAGAATCCATTTCGTATTAAATTAGATGCTACGTAAAAAAAGGAATTAAATACATTAATCCTATAAAAAAATAGAGGATCATCGCATTTATTGTAGTGAAAGCTAATTTTACATTTCCCTGAACCAAATGTTAGATTTAAATAGTCCAGCAAAGCCATATTGGTTGACAACAAAATCTAAATAAGGTTAATATTTTATTATCCACATCTATAATAAGTTTAATCTTATTTCAACGTTATTCAAAAATAAAAAAAAAATACATTTTAATATGAAAAATAAAAAAAAAGTTTTCATGTTTGAACATCCTTAAATTTAATTCAACAAATTAATATCACTTTGAATAATTCATATTTATCGACTTCTATTAAGTTTATATCAATTTCTATCAATCATTACTTTATACTTTGAATCATTTATCATCAATGATATGTTATGATTTTATAAAAAAAATCTTATTATGATTTAAATTTATGTTCAAGAATATAATTGTTTATTACTAGATATTAACTGACATAAGCATTCTAGAGTAAGCCACAGCCATTGTTTGTGTCTCACAGCGAAGTCGCATGTAACCAACTGTTCTTCCTTCTTCATTGACTTCAAGAGAAATGTTAAGTAATGCGTATTCATTGAATATAGATGCAGAGCAAAGGTTGACTGTTGTGAATGTGCAATCTTCATCGTACTCGTTCATTAATGCGAACTTTCCGATTTCCTGAACTCTCTTAATAAATGCAGGGATGCTTGTATTAGTCTTGACTGTAATCTTCTTCTCCCACTCGAATGCATACCACTTGATACGGTAGTCTGACTGGTCCATCTTTTCTGGATTCATGTATGACTCCGGAGTAATAGTAATTGGAGAGATTGGCATAAGCTGGCGATCACCAGTGCCTTCAATATCATAAAGAATATTACCGAAGATGCGTCCAGCTTCAGCACTTGTTGCTTTAACTGTAGCATGGACGACATCTGATTGGTTGGCGGGTAATGTAATAACTGCTGGTTTGTCGACGATTTCGAGCTTGCCAGAGCAATAGAACTCCACGCGAACATTGTGGAAGTTTGCCATACTCTGGTTAAGGAGGCGAATATCCATACCAATGTCGAACTTTCCTGGCTTCATTGTGCACTCGCAGAAGACTGGATCGCAGTTACCTGTCAAGACAATAAGCTCCTTAGCCTTGTATTCCTCTTCGACTGGGGAAGCTGTCTTCTTGACAGAAACAATTCCCTGCTCGAAGCGGCGGCCAAGAAGGCTCGAGAATGAAAGGCGCTGATCTGGGGCTGTGAAGTGCTGAGCACTATGAGCTGGTGACTTCTCTTCGTTCTCACGGCGTGTTGCTTCTGTGAGCTCTCTGAATGCTTCATCAGCATCGTCAACAAATGCATTGCGGTAGTCAGCTTCCTTGCAATGAGAAATGGCGGCGTGTGCGAGCAAAAGACGCTTCTCATGCGTGGATGATGTTGGGCGAAGAAGGATAGACTCAACAAATCCAAGGCACTTCTGAATAGGAGCTGTATCTGGGAAGCGGATGCAGATACGGGCCATTGCTGTTGCCATTGTTGAAGCAACGAAGATGTTTGCACCACGATCGAACCACGAGCTCTTCATATCGAATCCTGGCTCCTTCTGGTTGGCATTATTATCTTGGGCTGGTACTGCATTGTCGACAGTGATGTAAGTGCCATCCTTACCGATGATTGTTGTCGTCGTGTTCTTAACAGTCTCTGGATTGCTGCATTCTTCTTCGTGACGGAAGAAAGCATCAATAATCGCATCAACAGAATCTGCACGCTTTGTGTAAAGAGAGATGAGATATGTCGCAGAGCGAACAATGCGAACGTTTGGAATAAGCGCAAGAATATTTTCCAAGTGGAGGCAAATCTTGTCTTGTTGTGACGGATCAACCATTGCGTAGTCGCGGATGATCATTGTTGCTTCGTATGATATATCGCGGTTGTTGTCAAGAACAAGTTGGCGGCATGTGTCGTAGATCTGTGATAAGATTGTTGGATATGTTGACGAGATTTGGCGGAACGTGATGAGAATGTTCTTGATGAAATCGCTTGCTGAAGCCGCCTCGTTCTCGCTCTGGCGAAGCTGCTGCTGTGACGTGATGTGGCTGAGAAGCTGCTGCGTTATGACGTTGATATTTGATGGACTTGCGAGCTTCTTAATCATTTTGAGAATTGTTGCACGAATTGGCTTTGCTTTCATTGCAACGATGAGTTCTCCAACGATCTGCTGTGCTATTATTGGATGTGATGGGATGAGGTGCTCAATTTGTTCAGCAAGGCTGAGTTGAAGCGCTGCATTTGGAATTGTTTGCATAATCTGGCAAAGTGTCGAGAAAGACGCTTGTGAAGCTGTAGTTGATGTAGAGAGACTGAGAAGAGTGATTGATGCTTCGATTTTAACAGCTGGTGATGGAGAATCAAGCAATTCGATGAGAGCTGGTAAATAAGCTCCTTTACGTGACTCATTGCACAAACTTTTGATGAGTGTAACAGCTGTAAGTTGCATTGGCTGTGAAAGCCTTAAAACAGAATCGAGAATTTGATCCAAAAATGTTGCAGCGAGATCACGAGAAATGTCACAAAGAACAAGGAAGGCCACGCGTTTGCATGTCGGGTCCTTCTCTTCCTTCAATAGGTTAGCGATCTCTTCTGGCGCATCTGGAGCGACTTCAGGCCAACGCTGATGAATACGGCCAATTGCGACGACAGCGTGACGTCTAACGTATGCATTGTTGTGTTCGAGTGATCTAGAAACGAAAGGAACAACATTTTTAACTAATTCTTTTTCGTTGAATCTAGACAAGAAACGGAGCGCTGTAGCGCGGATGTATTCGTTGGGGTGTGTCAAATCTTTGATAATGCCGTCGCAAATGAGGTGGAATTCCGGTTTTAATTCGCCTTTTCGGTCTCTTGTGTCGCAAATTTCGTAAAATAAGTAAAGAAGCTTCTTTACTTCGTGACTTCTCGATGCAGAAAGATTTGTGATGACGCCCATGAGAGCAGACTCCGGTGGTTGCTCGCCAGAAGCTTGATATTGAATTAACTTGCGGATGGAGTTAATTTGGACTTCAGTATTCGCGGAGATCGATAATCCGACTTCGATTTCGTCCCATTTTGGATTTTTCTTCTCCTCTGGAGGACAAAGGAAAGGCGAAACTTCTTCCATTATTTTAAAAGTGACAAAAATTGGAGAGTTTTTTTTATAAATTTTCGATATTTTGAGTATAAGCATTCTATTTGATGTTGATTCTAAATTCATTGAGAAATAGCGTTTTTACTTATTCTTTGTGATATCACATAATAAAACATATAATATCAATTATAAACTATATAGAATAAATATGCATTTCCTATGTAATGATGCTATATTAAGTAGAGTGCTTAAAATTTATTTTTTAACTCAAATATCGAAATTGCTTTTCAATACTAATATATTGCATTTAATCACTATAGATCGATAATGCATAGTATTTTTATGTTTAAATTTAATCTGATTGGATAAATTTATTTGAATGAAATTGATTGATTCAAATAAAATATCAAAATACATTTATGCTCATTACAAAACTACTCCGTTTCAATAATATATTGTATGTACAAAATTACAATCGATGATTAAATAATATTTTTACAAGATGATGTTTATAAATATATAAATACAGCGAGAGATGAGCGAACTCGAATATGTGATTGACTGATCAATTGCAGTGAATTGGAATGCATATGCATATGAATCAATGGAAACGATAGAAGGGAATGAAAATATAGAACGAAGATTCGAGCATCCCTGAAATGCATATGACTCTCGCTGTATGACTCACACAGAACAACTTTCAGATATGTTTTTGATTTGAAAGAAGATAGCTTAATTGTAGTCACTGTTGAAGAAATAGTGACTGTTTCTCCCTTTCCTAGATACTGAGAATCTCACCATTGAGAAGATAAATTCCTGATACACTCAAGAAAACATAGCGTGCATTTGGTGATTGATCGATGACACATCCTCCGTGTTCAGTGAGATTTGCAGGCATAATGATATCTCCAAAATTTTTACAGCTCTTGTCACGCCATCAGGAATCTTAACTGTTGTTATTCCTGAACGGTAAAATAATTGGGTCCTGAACAAAGTAAGACTCGATGGGAACGTTATTGTTCTTAAATTTGGCATATATTTAAAAATTCCTGCGCCAGTTGATTTAATTTCATCTGGAATTATAATTGGTTCCGTCAGGCTATTTCTGAATGCAAATGATTTGAAGGATTATTAATTATTATTTTTGAAATATGCAAATTAACAAAGCATCCTTCTTCTAATACAAAAACAGTTTCTGGAACAGTAAATTCATTAGAGTGACGATACAACATACAGAAGAGTCTGTTTTGTAGTACTGAATAAAGCATATCCATTGCTGTAATAATTCGGATTTCCAGGGGCAACTGTGATACCTTCCATCAAATTAATCTCATTGAAAACAATTGCTTCAAAATATGTAACGTTTGGTGAAATTTAGAAAGATGTAATTTTTTGTTCCAATAAATGCATTAAATAACAAGCTTTTGATTCCGCAATTTGGTCCAAATGTAACACTTTTCAGAGTTTTAACGTATGCAAATGCAGAATTTTCAAGAGTTTCTAAAGATAATGGAATTTTAACATTAATTAATGATGTCGATCGAAAAGCATTATTTCTTATTGATAATAATCCTTCTGGCAATACAAGAGTTGAAAGTTTAGAGTATACATCGCAGGCACGAACTCCAATAGTCTTTAATCGTGTGCAAGGACTTCAATCTGCATTTAAAAGTTTTGTACATTTAAGAAATGAGAAATCGCCATTCGGAACTAAATTTGGGCTTCAATGTACTATTGTCTTTCAGAAACTGAACAATTTTTTGTGCAGGCTCATACATGATCTATGTGACAATTGCGGTATTCAATATACCCAACATCTTCTTGTGAATTTTGTCTCATTGTGTAAAAACAAAAGTTACAATGACTGCATGGATAACAAGTATCATAGTGAACATTAGTTTTGTGCAAATGTGCTTTAGATTCAGTTGTTACGCGATTTATCCTAAATCTGATAGCTTAACATTTCCATTATTATATATATTAACTTGGATTTGTATTTGCATATGGCCATGAATGTCTTGGCGTAAGTGATCGTGATCGATTAAGATCAGAAAGTGCCCGAGATTCATACTACAATATTTGTCCTAAATCATGCGTAAAAATGAGCATATCGACCCATTTAATCCTCCAAGATTATAATCTAAATGAGAATTTACTAGCGGATTTTTATCTAGAAGGTGTTACTAGACAGTTTTATTTTCACAACAAAGTCGAAGGCATTGTTCCAAGAGTAACTTCAGGCGACTCTTGTATGTTCAAATCCTTAAGGTCACTTCCTATAGGGATCTTATATGAAATTTTGTTTGTGCTTGGGTACAGTGGAGCGGTTGATTTCTTCTATTATTACAATGCTGATTTTTTGTATTTCTATTATATGAAGTCAGTCAGTGCATTTAATGATTTACGTGCATTAGAAAACCAAGTAGATCGAGGATTCAAAATCGTTGAGATTGTTCCGAATGCTGACAAAGATCCAAGCGTCCTCAATACTTATCTTGTTTAAATCATTAAGCAATTATTAGATCACCCAATAGATAATTTTGATGATGAAATAAGAATAAGGATAAAATCAACTTTTATGCATAAGGATAATTATGTACACTGTTTATAACTATGTTAAAGCATATGTATGTGCAATGACATAAAACGAAATTAGCATCAGCAAAATCGTCTATTATATTTGGAATACATGCCATTTATTAATCGAATCTAGCCCTGCTTTATGCTTTTGCATTCTCGATTCTATTAGGCTCATTCATATCTAATTTTTGTGATGAAATGATTCCGCCATGTAAACTAATTCTGCCACGTAAATTAATTATGGCATGTAAATTTACAAAAAGTAAATGCGCTCATTCTGAAATTTTTAGCAAAAATCAAGAATGTTATTCTGATAATGAATCTAATTCCAATAATTTTCCATGTAAACAAATTTTGTATATTTATCAATTTGATCGAAAATATTTCACAAAAAATCAATTAACATCATATTGTGTAGCCATGTGAAAATGTTTTGCCAAACGTAAACTTAAGAAAAATTTTGCAAAAAAATCAATAGAAAATATTAATCGATAATATTAGCTGATAAACATTTATAAACTTATGAAAATATATTTTAATATATACAGATTATAGATCATAATTTCACAGATTTTCATGCGCGGACGATAATGTAAACATAGCAAAAATTAAATCTGATAATAAAATATTCAAATGGAACAAAGTGAAGCAGAGTGGAGCACCGCTTACGACGGCAAAGACTTCATTATCGAAGTCGGCGACAAGAGGTTGATCGGCCAGAGTTTCGAAAATGTTCAGAATCCGCGTTTTATTTACGTATTTGTTCACGGATTAGGCGTTTGCATTAACTTTAAGCGTGATTTCTACCCAGTTGTTAATCAATTTGGTGGTGTAGCTTTCGCTTGCGACCATATTGGACACGGAAGATCACCAGGAGCGAGAGTTTCGTGTCAGATTCCTGAAATTATAGAAGAAACGAAGAAAGTCGTCGAATATGCGAAGAGCAAGTACAGTGGACTTCCTGTTGTTCTGCATGGGCACTCAATGGGAGGTTTAACTGTCGTTGATCTCGCGATGAAGGAACCAGAGTGGTTAAAGAACAATGTTAATGTACAAATCATCGAATGTCCCTGGATTTCTCCATGCCCACAGCACGAGGCTGGTAAATTCTTGAAAGGTTTCATTAAAATGTTATCTTACACGTGTAAAACAATTCAATTGGATAGTGGTGTCGCTACTGTGTGTGACGCAGAGCATCCTGATTGGCGTACAATTCATCTTAAGGATGAATATCGCTACGGTTTTATCACACCAAGATTATTCACTTCTGTCAACGAATGCATGGATTACGCGAATGAAAACTACGATAAATTCCCATCAGAAGTCCCAACATTCTTCATTCAAGGAATGAAAGACATTCTTGTAAATCCAACAATGAATGAAGTTTGGATGAGAAAAGTTCTCGATGCAAAATCCGACCACAAGCACAAGATGAAGACATACGCCGAGGGATCACATGTTGTCTTGAAATGCGTTTGTCGTGGTGAGTGTATTCGCGATATATTTGACTTCATTTCGTCGAATCTATCATTCTCGGCGTAACCAGTGTTTATTTTTTACTTCTAAATTGATTTTTAAAATTTCATTTTATTTATAACACATAAACTGTTTATTTGTCAGGAAGTTTAATTTACGTGTCATAATTTAAACAAACGAGATTTAGCTTTTCTCAGTTTAATGCCTGAATATACATCAGTTAAGTATTATAAATTTTATGATTAAACGATTTATAAGCAATATTTGAATTTGATATGAAAATATAGAGTGAACCAAGTTTTCGAGATTTGTCATCCTGACACTTTACATTTGACATTTTTGACACGTAACTGGATATTTTACTCTGCTTTTAGTATATATCATATATGTCATATAAAATTATAGATTATTGTGAAATTTTCACATTTTAGGCCGAAAATTAAAATTTCGTATCGAATATCTTATAGATGTAAAGAATCTGAACTCATATGTATAACTTACATCCATATGGCTTGCATATACTATATATATATAGTTATACAAATATTTGATTATTTATATATGATATCTGAGATTTGGGCAAAAAACATGATATTCGTCCAAAGCAAAACAATATT